>JARHVA010003126.1:0-305000 GCA_037957365.1 Torreya grandis | reverse complement strand
TGTCTACTCTATCTATAATTTTAAATAGACCAAACCTTAACTCATTCTCATAGTTGGATTCATATATATTTAATAGTCTCACCTACCCACTAAGTGGTCAAAAATATTCAATGTGTCACCCACCCACTAAGTAGTTATAGAATTAAATAATAGGATTAAACTAAGGCAAAAATTCAATATGTTTTCATCTTAAAGATAACAACTATGTTGATGGATGGTCCCTTTTCCATAAATATAAGAAACATGACAATATTAGACTAATGCATCACTCCAAATGACATGGGTTAAAGTATAATTCCACTTATTTTGATGGATTATTATTGTATTAAAGGTAGATATACAATTTTTTATCTCCTAGTTATGAATAGTCTTGAAAATTAATTATGCGTAGGCATTCTTTATCCTTTTATGATTCTAGTTTAATTGATATTGATGCACATGACACTATCTAACTTATTCCAATATATAATTTACTTTGAAATAAATTTTCATGATTTATTTCCCTAGGAGACAAGATATTTAGTGATTAATTGGATATGATTGGATTCATTGTTGTATTTCTAGATCTTGATAATGTAAATGGTTAAAACAAACACTACTTTTAGCTTCAAAGCCAATTCATGGAGGCCCACATATATATTTTAGAGAGGTCACTCCATATGTCCCATTAACATCATGTTATCAAATATAGCATGTCTTTGATATGATAAGATCATGTTATATGTCCACTCATTGTTAGTTCACAACTTGTCAAGGGTCTTGACATTTCTTACCCAATAATGGTAGTGAGATCATGATAAGTGTAAAGATCTCCCTCACCTAGAGCTCTACAGGTCCTCAATCTTTATTTCATGTGTTGACTACCCTAGAGCCTAATATTATGCCATGTGGTATGATATTTGGAACTCAATTAATCTATGTTTTTTCACTTGTATTTTCACCCTTTGGGGAGATGTCTCAGCTCTCCTCATTCAAGTGGCATAATTGAAACACCTCTAGGTTATGGGTGAGCTTAAGAGTGAGGTGAATCTCTAGATAGGGATAGCTCCCTTGATGTACCACTTTGGATCACTATTAAACCTAAAATCTTTGAGGGAATAGGGAGAGAGAAAACTAAAATCAAACTATCCTAATGGAGGTGATACACTAAATAAGTTGATGACTTCCAACCAGCTGCATGTTACTCATGAGAATAAGGGACTAACCAAACATACACTTCTCCAATCTACATCTTCTCATATCAATGTTTCATTATGAGGTTGTGATGATGTTTAGGCTATGAGTAATATACAATAGGCTTATAATATCACTAGTTGAATAAACTAAATCACTCAAACATATCATAAAATACTTCACATGCCTTACAAGAAGAAGCTTTCCAATTGAAAATAGGTGAGAGAATGAAATAATAATGCTAAGGAAATAATAAGTCATCACTAATAAAAATCAATCATCCAAGTGAAAACACTATGGATAGTCATGTAAGAGGTTAAAAATAGTATTCTTATTAATAAAATGGTATTAAAATGAATAGGTCTTAATCATACTTAGGTAGAGCATAAATTACAAAGGCTAAAATGGCTAATTCTTATAGAACTTGAGAGAGAGGAGAAGAGAGAAGTTCAAAAGTCACGAGGAAACTTGTAAAGATAATAAAATGAGTTAATTATGCATGAGAAAGTAATGTGGAATGATCCATGCAATTTTATAAGGAACAAGTGGCTTTCCAAGTCATGAAACTCTTGTAAAGTGGCATGAAAGTTCTCATTTTGGCTCACAAAATTGCCTTCATGATTCACCTAATGTTTGAATGTCCCAAAACTAACTAGAGATAGGTATTATTATTTTAATGAGAGGGAATAATTTTATACATACCTCTCCATTCATTATTTTTAGTCTTGGTCATCTGAAATCATTTAGAAATGAGTATCACTGCTTGCACTCTAAGAAACTCCTCTTTCACACACCCTACACACTTAGATTGTAAAAAGGCATAATTTAATCATGAAAATACATACAATGGATTTAATTACATGTTTAAATACCATTCATTACCTTATAGGCATTAGACACACCTTAACATTAGCTCACTTGAAGTTTTCCACCCTTCTCATTAGTTTGGTCATTATGCCAATTTTGATTGGATAAGATGAAGTAGCTAGTTGAGGTAATTAAGATTTGTTTTAGGGAATTAAATTGACATGGGTAGTTATATTAAGTCATAATATTCCCTTACATATTATTGACATCTCTTGGAACCTCTTGGAACCTTTAAAACACACAAAACAATCAAAATTACCTTATTTTTTACCTTGTTTGTACAATTCCATACAACTCATATTGATGGGGAGTAGCATGAGAGTATTATACAACCTAAAATAATCATCCTAGTAAAATTATGACATTAGAGTAGCATTCCATCTCCATTTCCTCAAACTGGTCACTCTAAGGGCTTACTAATGGTTTAGGCCTATTTTACCCTCTTAAGCTTCATTCATAAATATGGGACATCCAAATTTAAGAAAAACTCAACAAGAAGGTTTTTTAAGACCCTTGATAACACCTCTAAACATATTTGGCCTCCATTCAAAGTCTCATGAAAGATGTGAGAACATCAACTTGGCCTATCAAGTTCTCTTTCTCATTTCATGCATGCTTAAATGGTCTCTGAGCCATTCAAGGGTTTATCTACTTTATATAAGGTTAGACATGTCTAAAATGACCTAAAAAACATGTTTAAATAGGGTATAAATCTCAACTCATTCTAAAATTAGATTTGAACTTTCATTTTTACCTTAGACCTAACACCTGCCTAGTAAGCCTATTTAATCCCTAAATCCAAAAATGAATTTTGATGGTTTTCCCATTCATAAAAATAGATAGAACACATATACCATATTAACATGTTACAACTAGTTATAAGGTTTACCTGAGGTTGAAAAAGGAAGTTGACCCCCCATTTGGCTTCTAGGCCTAAACCTTGCTTATTATGTCTACTTGCATAATTGAGGGTTTAAGATACCTTGTTGAGCTTCACTCTTTCTTAATTGATCCTCATGTTTAAATATGTGTCATTAAACTTTATACACCTCTCCACAATGTTAAATCAACTGCTGGTCCATCTTTTTTCTCTCATTCTTTAATGTTCCAAGTTTTGTTCATAAAGGGAGTGCCCTCTATCTAAGATAAAATAGAGGGCACTCCCCTATTTCCTAAGACAATAGTGAATATCATATGGGCTTATCTAACCCATAAAAATGTTATGTACCAAGTTTAATCCCTTAGTCTAATGATTTGACCTCCCAAATTCGTTAAGACCAAAGACAGATTTATTAAAGGTAGACTATGTGTAGGCCTCTCCCAAGTGGACTATGTGTGCTTGATTTGGAGCCCTTTCCTCCCCTATTTATATTTTATGGGAGTGTCAAATGGTGATAAATAAAATTTTATAGGTTTTCATCATGCCTTAAAACCCTTATCACTCATGCTTGTACCTTGAAGTTGGATTATTCTTAAAACCATTGAAGGTAGCTAACTATATTTTTGTGTGTTGGAGGGGCACCTATAGGTGACCATGATTGTTTGGGCTTGAGGATAGTATATGTAACCTTTATTTAAGAAAATATTAATTTAACACTTATTTTACTCATTCATTTCCTTTAGTTCATGTAATACAAACAATTAGATGCCATGCTTTATTTTATTGTCTGTCTTAGTCACCTCTAACTAACTGTGTGGGAGTATCAAGACCTGTAGGTGAAGATTCTACAATTGGAAACTATGTTATAATATTTTAGAGAACATTTTAAAAATCTATTCAACCTTTAATGGTAGGTGTTTAATTCTATGGATCATTATCCTTAAAGTTCACCTTAAGAGCTCTATGAGCACCTATAAATAGACTGTAGGTGGCCTTTTTTAGGTCATTCTATACCTATAGATGAGCATCTAACCATGGAATTACACCTTAGGCTTCTTCCAAGTCAATGATTTGATTTTAAAAATTGATATGAATCTTCAAACATCAGATCTAGTTTATCAAATTGGAAAATAAGGTTACCCAACAATTCAAAATCTTGTAGGTTTCATTGCCCAAAATCAGTGTATGAAAGTGCATTTTTAGGCTTCCCAAAAACCACCTTCCATTTTTAATTTACCTCCTAAACCTATAAAAGTCCTTCTCCAATGTATTTAATATTGGTAAAATACATTTATAATCATAAAACCCATTAATAACCCTATCATATGACCCTAACAAAATGGCCTAGGTGCTCTATTTTGCACTTTTAGGGATTATGTCCCAAAATTCAGTCATTTGAATTTTTGAACATGGTTATAATTATATCTTCCAACCTATATTTTAAAAAGGCATTCCATGCTCCTCATAACACATTAGGAATTAAAAAAAGTTTCAACTTGTCCAATATTATCCATACAAGTACATCTTCAAGCCACATGTAGATGGGTTACTCTCATGTTTGTAGGTAGTGAAGATGAAGATGGTAGTGAGAATTTTTTGACCATTTTATCACTCTAAAATACAATTATAACATATTAAAATGTGTTCTTGT
This sequence comes from Torreya grandis, assembly GCA_037957365.1. Lineage (NCBI taxonomy): Eukaryota > Viridiplantae > Streptophyta > Pinopsida > Cupressales > Taxaceae > Torreya > Torreya grandis. The sequence goes on along the minus strand of JARHVA010003126.1, from coordinate 300,429 downwards.
AACATTTAGGGGATAAAAACCATTAAATCATGATTTTTCTCATATTTCATCATTTTGTAGGTGAGTCTTTCACACATAGGCAACGGGGCAAAATTGGGAAGTATAAAAGGTTTATGAGCTTTAATTGAAGTTTGGTACTTATTAAAATAAAATATTATTAGCATAAAAAAAATTTCTAAACTTATACACTCCTTTTCAACATGATATCTCCATGAGGGCACCTGTAGGTGCATTTTAATGGTAGAAGACTGTGTGCATAGGTAGTGAATAGTGATATAGGTAGTGTGTAAGAGATATATGCCTAAGATTCATTATAAATATTAAAAAAGTGAAAAAGACACTCTTAACACTCCAAAATATTTGAAACACCTATCAGATGTCCCCTTCTATCATGGAATCATTTTGAGATACTTATATATTCAAAGAGCTACATGCATATGCATAGTGCATTTATTTCACCTATGGAATACTACTTTGGAGAACGAAATTGAAATTAAAGAAGATAAACATCACATTTAAAACATGATAATGGACTTATTTTCACCCCATGGAATCACTTTCAAAGAATGAGAAACTTGAAAAAGGTGAAAAAGTACTTGTAACATAGAATGGTATATCCACTTATAAACTGAGATGATTTACATATCCAAACACCTTGAAAACCCAAAAAAATTATGGATAACATGATATAAGGCATTAAAATTCATCTATAACCAATATAAAAAATTTAATTGTATGAAATCATCTAAATAAGGGCAAAACCTATAGGGTGCATAGATTAACAAGTAGAAAAATATAGTCAACTTCATGAAGATGGTTCATAAATCATAGGCCACCATTATTATAAATATTTTTATGGAAATTATTGTCTCTAATTTTAGTTTCACCTCTAAAAGGAGTTTGACTTGGAAGTTCTCTAACTAACCATACCAATCATAAACATGTTGATCACCTTTGCATGTGTAAAAGGGTAAAAAAGGAATAGAATGGTTTTGGGCCTTTTTTAGAACTTCCAAATCATGTAAAGGATTGATATGAGTGTGATTAATATTATAATACATCACATCACCTTCTCCCATGTGTCACCTTTCCCTATGGACTGTAAAAGTGCCAAACTCTTCTCTTTTCCCAAGAAAATTGATCTTTCTTCTAAATCACCTACCACTTTTAGTTAAAAATAGTTTATTAAGGCATAATAAGACACGTCACATTAAATCACCCTTATTACACCTTAAAACTTACCTCTAAGGTTGTATAACTCATTTAATGCCCTATTTTAACCCTAATGACTAATGACTAAGGCTAATATAACATTAAATCACACTAAATGACCTATAATGAACCTTAATAAATAATATTAGACCCATAAAAACACCTAAAACTCTAGTTTTTACCTATAGGGGTCTCAATTTGACCTATAGGGTCAAATTTTATCAATAAATTGGTGACTCATAAGGGTAGAATGCTTGATATACTAACTAGACTAGTAGCTTTATCAATCCATTGGGATTATGGAGTCATAAAGAGTCTAAAACAAAAAGATGAGACCTTTGACCATTGACCACAAGCTTTGATCAAGACAAGATCACTTGACTACCTCAACCACATAAAATAAGTGACACATACCAAATGAATAAAACAAACTAACAAGACACACACATCCATGTGCTTAAGGAACTTAGGAAAAAAATAGGAATCAAACAACTATATACAACTAGCAACTAAACATACCTCCCTTTCCAGGATCAAAAGGAAAGTTTCTTGCATCTCCTTCTTCATAAGATGAATCATGGTACCAAGAATGTTGCTCTTTGGAATGGATAATTGATAGATCAAGCTTATTTCTTGTAAATTCACTTGATATGTTCTCAAGTAGAACATATTCAAATAGGTTTCCAATGTAAAAGTATTCCTCTTGGACTTTTACACATACCTCATTTTACTTCCCACTCTTCATCTCATGATCAACTTGCATTTTCTTTGTAGGCATAATTTCAAGAGGAATTATTTCTTGCTCCTTGGAATATTTATGCTAATATAATCTTGTTTTGACATCCAAAGTTTGATGTGGACTTTTCTCTTTCTCATCTATGACATTTTAAAAAATGTCATCGTGTTTATCATCACTTGCAATCATCTCTAAAGAAGTTATAGACCCCTTGAGAAATTCAACCTCATTGAAAATGTTTTAAATCTACCACCACAATACATTATATTCTCTTTGATTATCATCATGAAGGGGAATAACAAGATAATATCTTTTATCTTATTCTTTATAATCCAAAATGACTTCATCTAAGGTTTATTCTTTGCCACAACGCATTGTTCATTATCAACCAAGTAAGAAGACTCAACACAAGGACTCATCTCTTATTAAACACTTAGGACCTGTTGAGGGATCTCTAATTATATCTCAGCTATCATAATCTGACATTTATTCTCAAGGGCTTCAATATCTTTAATCTCCTTCTCCTTCTTGGTGATGCCAAGACTAGGCATCTTGAAATTTGGTGACCTAGACCAATGAGGCTACCAAGGAGCTACACTTTATTAAATCAAGAGTTATAAATTTTCCTCAAACAAATTATCCTCTATAGGTTCCCATACCATAGTTACATCAAGGTAAAGGGTGATGGGGTGAGGACAAGATGAACTAGTTGGTGGAGGTAGAACATAGGACTCAAAATCAGATTGAGAATGAGTTGTAGGGGATCCTTTTTGGAGATTTTGAGGAAGGGGAGGTAGACCTTGGGCTAAAATATCTTGGTTTTATTTGTTCAATTTTACAATCAATTCATTCACATCTTATTTTTCTTGAACATTTTCTTGAGGGAGGTTATATGGGGTGTGTTTAAGCATAGAATCTTCTTTTGGGTCTAAACCTTCCATCACACCTTGACTTAGCAATTTCATCTTTGAATCTAACTCTTCAATTTGCTTGGATAGGTTATATTGGAAAAGTATTTCTTGAAGTTTATAGTAATCTTCATGAGGATAAGTATTACAAGAGGGTTTACATGGAAGAAAAGGAGTCTCTTGAGGAAGGGTAGGAGGAGCTTGCATAGGATCAAGTTTTTCTTCAACTTCACACTATTTGTCTAGGATTTTCTCATCTTTATTTTCCCATGACTCCACTATCTTATTATAAATTAATTTTATAGTATTCTGAGTCTCTTATTGATTTATCTATGTAATTTTAAGAGTGGATGAAGTTTTCAAAAAACTTGGGATCTCCTTAGGCTTGGATTCTTCACCTTGTCTCCAACTTGGAATCTCATATTTAGAGGTCATTTATTGAGGTAGGGATGTAATTAAAGAGGGAAATGAGGGCTTATATTAAAATTATTTTGTTTATTACATGGATTGATGCATATTCATATTAGCCATCTCATTCTACCTATCAAGATTTTCTTCAAAAATAAGGATTCTCTTTTCAACTCTCTCTTCCAACTAATTGGAAAAATGATGGCTTTGATAAGCTTGATTGGGTTCATGAGTGGGAACTATGTAGGAATGATATAAATATTATGAAAGTGGATATGAAATATAATAGGTTTGGTGAGGCTATTTCTCATGAATTTTTAGCCTATCTGTAAGGATGAAACTAGGCCACTCACATTTAACATCTCACTTGTGAGCATTTACCAATTGGCTCTCTCAATAGGTGCCCACTCTCCTTTGACTAGATATAATGCATCTCTCACCTTATGAATGAAATGAATAGGAACATCTAGACCACATCCCATTTTTTTGTCAATATATATCATGTACCTCTCATATCCCAAGAGTGTTTACTTGAAGGTGGAAATGGATTAACTTGATAAGTGGCTAGGTTCACTAGGAGGAGTAAGACATTGAGAAGGATATCTATAAGAATGATAAAATTCATGAATGGGCTGATACACTTCATATTATATCTAGTAAGGATCATGACAGGGCTGATAGGTGATGTCATAGGCTTGATAAACCTCACTAACCTATGTGAAATAAAATTCAACACCAATGTCAGTCATGGAACTTCATTAAGAAGCAAGAACACAAGGAATGATTATCAACAATCTTGAAAATGAATACCTAGGCTTCTTGACTAGCTGATGTAACTTTGGAGTCACAATTGATTTTTAGATAGATGCTTCTAAAGGCTAATGTGTTGAAATACAACACCAAAAATATTTCAACTTCTTGGACTAAGAGTCCCACCAAGCATACCAAAAACTATTATCAATTGGATTTTCACCCTTTGAGGAGATGTCTAAACTCTCCTCATCTAAGTGGAAAAATTGAAACACCTCTAAACTATGGGTGAGCCTAAGAGTAAGGTAAATATCTATATGGGGATAGCTCCCTTGATGTACCACTTTGGATCACTACTAAACCTAAACTTTGCAAGGTAAAATGGGGAGATAAAACTAAAATCAAACTATCCTATGGGAGGTGTTACACCAAATAAGTTGATGACTTCCAACCAGTTGCATGTTACATATGAGAAAATGGGACTAACCAAACATACAATTCTCTAATATGCATATTCTCACATTAATGTTAGATTACGATGTTATGATGAATGTTTAGGATAGGAGGACTAGACAAGAGGCCTAAAATGGGACTATTTAATATGATAACTCACTTAACTTTAAAATATCATAAAACACTTCAAATTCCCTACAAGAATAAGCTTTCTAATTGTAAATAGGTGAGAGAATTAAATAATAATGCTAAGGAAACAAGAAGTCAAAGGAAATAACAAGTTATCACTAAGAAATATCAATCAACCATGTGAACACACTATGAATAGTCATGAAAGAGGTAAAAATAAATATTCTTATTGATCAAATGGTTTGAAAATGAGTAGGGCTTCACCATACTCAGGTGGATCATAAATTACAAAGGCCAAAATGGCTAGTTACTATAGAACTTGAGAGAGAGAGGAGAAGAGATAAGTCCAAAGGTCACTAAGATACTTTCCAAGTTGAGAAAATGAGTTACGTGTGAATGAGAAATGAATGTGAAATGGATCATGCAAGTTCATAAGGAACAAGTGTCTTTCCAAGTCATGAAACTCTTACAAAGTGGCATAAAAGTTCTCATTATATCTTAGAAAACTACCTTAATGATTTACCTTTGTTTAAACATCCCAATATTGACTAGGGATAGGTCTAAAGATTATAATGAGAGGAAGGCTTTTAGCATGGCTCTCAATGCATTAGTTTTAGTCTTGGTCATCTAGAATCATCTAGAAATGAGTTATCATTGCATGCACTCTAAGAACCTCCTCTTTCAAAAAACCTACCCACTTGGCTTCCAAAAAGGCATTACTTACTCATGAAAATCCATAAAATGGAGTAATTACATTTTTAAATACCCCTCTATGTCCTTAGAACCATCAAGTATACCTTAAAATCAGCTCATTTAAAGTTTTCCACCCTTCTCACTAGCTTGGTCACTATGCTAGTTTTGATTAACTAAGATGAAGTAGCTAGTTGAGAAACTTAGGAGTTATTCTAAGGCATGAAATTAATATTAGGAGTTACCTTAATTCCTAATATTCCCTTTCATGTGATTGGCATCTCTTGGAACCTATTGAAACCTACATAACACACAAAATAGTCAAAATTACCATGTTTTGTACCCTATCTATATAATTACATACAACTCATCTTGATGGGGATTGGAATGAGATATTATTATACAAACTTCAATCATTATCCTGGTCAAAATATTCCACTATAGTAGCTTTCCATTTCTATTTCCTCAAACTAGTCACTCTAAGGGTTTAGCAAGGGTTTAGGCCTATTTTACCCTCTTAAGCTTCATTCATAAATATGGGACATTAAAATTGAAAAAAAAATCCATAATAAAGTTTTTTAGGACCCATTATAACACCTATAAACATTTTTAGCCTCCATGCAAAGTCTCATGAAGGATGTGAACACTTCAACTTGGCCTATCTAGTTATTTTTCTCATTTCCTGCATGCTTAAATGGTCTCTAATCCAAAAGTGACATTTTCATGGGTTTATATACATTATAAAATCATATAAATGTATTTAATTATGTCACAAACATGTTTCAATAGGGTATAAAACTCACCTCATGCTAAAACTAGATTTGACCTTTCGTTTATACCTTAGGCCTAAAACCTGCTTAGTAAGCCTATCTATACCTTAAAAACCAAAATGATTTTTTATGGTTTTCCCATGAATTAAAATAGATAAAACACATTTTTTTAACCCTATGAACATGTTCCAACTGGTTATAATGCTTACCCAAATCTGGAAATGAATTTGAGCCCCCATTTGGTTTTTAGGCCTAATCCTTACCTACTAGGTTTACCTACAAAATTGAGGGTTTAAGATACACTGTTGAGATTAAATCTTTCTCACTTGATACTCATATATTAATATATTTCATTAAAATTTATACACCTCTCCTTAAGGTTAAATCAACTTTTGGTTCATCTTTTACTCTCATTCTTCAAGGTTGCAGGATTTGTTCATAAAGGGAGTGCCCTCTATCTAAGACAAAATAGAGGGCACTCCCATGTTTCCTCAAATAATAGTGAATATATTAGGGGATTATGCAACAATTAACATGTTATGTACCAATATTTATCCCTTGGTCTGATTATTTGACCTCCTAAATGCTTTAAAACCCAAGATAGACTTGTTAAATGTAGACTATGTGTAGCCCTCTCCCAAGTGGATTATGTGTTCTTGATTTGGAGCCCTTCCATCCCATGTTTGTATGCTATTAGAGTTTCAAATGGTTATCACTACCATTTTATAGGTTTTAGTCATGCCTTAAAAACCTTATCACTCATGCTTTCACATTAAAGTTGGATTGTTCTTAAAATCATTAAAGGTATTTAAATATATTTTTATGTGTTAGAGGGGCACCTATAGGTGACCATGCTTGTTTGGGCTTGAGGATAGTATATAGAACCTTTATTAAAGCATATATGGTTGTTTAACACGGATTGGAATCACTCATTACTTTGAGTTCATGCAATACAAACACTTAGACATCATGCTTCATTTCATTATCTATCTTAGTCACCTCCATCTGATTGTGTCACCTCCATCTAATTGTGTGGGAGTCTTAAGATCTATAGGTGAAGATTTTACAAATTAAAAACTATGTTATTTTATTTTTCAGAAACTTTGAAAACTCTAGTCGACATTTTATGGTATATGTTTAAGTCTATGGCTCATTATCCTCCAAGTTCACCTTAAGAGCTCTATGAGCACCTATAGGTAGGTTGTAGGTGGCCTTTTCTAGGTCATTTTATACCTATAAATGAGCATCTGACCATGGAATTACACCTTAGGATTCTTAAAATTCATTTATGTGTTTTTAAAACTTGGTAAGACTCTTTAAACATAGTGGCATGGTCTAGTTTATCAAATTGGAAAAAAAAGTTGCCCAAAAATTCAAAATCCTATATGTTTCACTACCCAAAATTAGTACATGAAAGTGCATTTTTAGGATTCCCAAAAACTACCTTCTATTTTTAATCTACCTCCAAAACCTATCATAGTTCTTCTCCCATGTAGGGAATACTAGGTAAACACATTTAGAAGCATCAAACCTATTGACAACCCTACCATATAACACTACAAAATAGCCTAGGTGTTATGTTTTGCACTTTTAGGGATTATGTTCCAAAATTTAGTCATTTGAATTTTTTAACATGTTTATACTTATATCTTCCAACCTAAATTTTTTAAATGACTTCTATGCTCCACATAACACATTAGGAATTCAAAAAAAAAAATGTCCAATATTCTCTATACAAGTACCTCTTATATCTCTGTCAAGCCACTTGTAGGTGGTTACTCTCATGAATATAGGTAGTGAAGATGAGGATGGAAATGATCATTATTTTTACCATTTTGTCACTCTAAAAGACCATTTTAACCTCTTAAACTATGTTCTTATAACCTTCAGGGGCTAAAAACAATTTAATCATGTTTTTCTCATATTTCATCTTCTTATAGGTGAGTATTTTCACACATAGTCAATGAGGAAAACTTTGGTAGTATACAAGGTTTATGAGCTTTAATAAGTTTTGTCCTTTTACAAATAGAATATTCCTACCATAAAAACATTTTTCAACTTAGACACTCCTTTTCAACATGAGATCTTTATGAGGCCACCTATAGATGCATTTTAATGGTAGAAGATTGTGTGCATAGGTAGTGGATAGTGATATAAGTAGTGTATAATATATATATGCTTGAGATTAATTATAAATATTCACCAAGTGAAAAAAATACACTCTTCCCACTCCAAAATATTTGAAACACCTATAAGATCTCCCCTTCTATCACGACATCTTTCTGAGATAATTGTATATTCAAGGAGTTACATGTATATGCATAGCGTATTAACTATACCCATGGAATATTTCTTTGGATAATGAAATTCAAATGAAATTATATCAATATCACATTATAATAATGAGAATGGACTTATTTTCACCCCTAGAATCACTACAAAAGCATTATAAAGTTTAAAAAAGTGATTAATTACCTGTAACATATAATGGTGCATCCACTTGCAACCTAAGATGATTTTCATATACAAACACCTTGAAACACCAAAAAGAGAATGGATACCATGAGATATTGGATTAAACATCATCTAGAACCAATCTCAGTAATTGGATTGTATGGAATCATCTAAACAAGAGAAAAACTTGTAAGGTACACATATTAGCAAACAAAAAAAATATAGTCAACTTCATGAGGATGGTTCATAAATAAAAATACACCATTATTCAAAATAATATTATGTAAATTAATCTCTTTTAGTTTGATTTCACCTCCCAAAGGTTTTTTACTTGAAAGTTCTCCAACTGATCGTACCAAGCATGAACCTGTTGATCACTCTGCATGTTTAGAAGGGAAAGAAAAAAGTAGAATGGTTTTGGGAAATTTTAGAACTTAAAAATCATGTCAAGAACTGATATTATTTTTATGAAGATTAAAACACATTCCATCACCTTCTCCCACATGTCACCTTCCCCCATGGGTCATATAAGTTCAAAAATATTCTCTTTTCCTAAAAAAACTACTCTTTCTTCTAAAGTGCCTTCCACTTTTAGTTATAAACTATTTATTAAGGCATAATATGACACATATCACTTTAAATCACCATTATTACACCTTCACACTTCCTTAGGAGGCTGTATAACTCATTTAATGCCTTATTTTGACCCCAAAATGATTGAAAATGATGTAAGCACTAAAATGACTAATGAACAAGGCTAATATAACATTAAATCACACTAAATTACCTATAATACACCTTAATACATAATATTAGAGCCATAAAAACACCTAAAACTCATGTTTTTCACCTATAGGGATCCCAATTTGACCTATAGGGTCAAATTTGATCAACACTATGCTTTATTGTGCTTTTGTTATTTGATTCATATGGGTATAGAAGTAAGATGATACCATTTGACCTCATCCTATTAACCTAAAAGGTTCACTACTGTCTTGTTCATTTTATATCATCCTAAGAACCCAAATAAGTGAGATCATGCCATGTGGCATGATCTCGATCACCTAGAGGGTCATAAGCTTGAATCTCTGTTCAATATATTACAAAAAATTGGAGCTATGATATTTTGACAAGTGGCATTTATTATTTAAATATGGACCCATAGACAAATAATTAACCTTTATATTTTTTAATATAGAAAATAATAGTTGTTAGACTACAAACTCTATTAAAAATGACTAAGAAAATGGTCTAAAAAGAGAGGGTGAAAATCCCTTAAATTTAGTAATTAAAAAGATGATTTTTCCAAAGACACAATTAATCTATTTAATTAAATGAATGGTTAATTTTTTTAGTTAAAAATTATAGATAAAAAAGAGTCAATTCAATTTCCCCTAAGTGATGAATTAGACTTAGAATCAAAATATTTTATCAGATTTAATAATTAGGTCCAAAGTAAAATGTGTGATAATTTTTTGACAATCTTGATGGACCATACGACTATCAAATTTGATCAAGTATAACACTAACGTGTATTCCAACATCTTATCTAGTTGTTATTTGATGTAATGTGACATATATTTTCTCATTTGAGGAAGACTTATTTTTTAATTAGGTCAACTCCCTATATTCTTTTGGGGAAATTATATCTTGACACTTGTCAAGATCTCAGTCCCCAAGGCTTATTTGGAGACTTATAAACATACCAACCACCTTAGGAGTCCAAAGAGATGGAACCATGCCATGTGGCATGATCTTGGTCATCTCAAGGGATTAACTATCATTAAGAAGTATAAATAATACCTTGGGTCCTAGATAAAATAGATCATACCACATGGCATGATCTCACATATTTAAGAGGGTCTAATTCATATTGAAGAAACTAAGGGGGCTTGCGTAAGTAGGGAAACATTATCATGCCACATGGAATTATCTTAGGAACCCATATAAATGAAATAAAATGTGACTAAAAATTGGGCTAGGAAAGTGAGCGAAGAACAAGTGTTAGCTCTATGCTTGTTTGGGGTCTCATGGGGAACTTATTTAACTTTAAATATGAATTTTTCCCAAAAATGGATAAACTAAAAAGGTAAAATAAATAATACTTAAAATAAAATAGTGTTTCACCTAACTTAAATCCAAAATTAGTCCATTTTAGGTAAAGTGACTAAACCAAAGAACAAAAGTACCTAAATATCTAACCAATTAACCTTCAAATACTAAAAAAATGGATTAAAAATTTTGAAGGAAAGAATTTAAACACTATAAAATATTAAATAAATAATATAAATCTAATAAAAAATGGTTTTAAAATGGGAGCTTTAATTCCATTCAAACCATGATGCAAAATAGACTAATACTTACCATATTTCAACATGTTTAGAAAGTTATATCAATACAAACCAAATTGCTAATACAAATTTAATTACCAAAAAAAATCTATATTAAATGTATTCAATGGATATTTTTAGTTTAGACTTAGTTAAAATATTAAATACAATACCATATCAAACTTGTAACTTTTCAGTAACCTCTTCAATTAGACCACGAATGAAAATAAAACCAAACTTGATTAGACTAGAAGACTAAACTCTACAGAAAAATAGTTTCGATGATTTTAGTGATGAAATTAGGGTATTTTGTTTGAATAAAAATAAATGGTGACTCTAATAAATAATAATCTAAATTATTTTGAATCAAATAACATAGATTTTTTTTTTTAAAATAATGCATGTGACATGAAAATAATAAAGGGAGAAGATGGGAATAACTAAGTGACCAAATCAAGTATCCTTATTGGCCCACTGTGCACAAAATGGGTTGATTTATATGTTCATAAGATCAAGAAGAATTAATTGGTATGGATACAACCATTATACTAGTGAGGTATACCTTGAATACACTTTCTTATACATTTTTCCATTACTAGAAAAACATCTATAACCTCGACATAGATGCCTTAGATCCCACTCAAGGCCTTGCTCTACTGCTAGTCAAGTCTTGAATCACCTAGGACTGAGTTTTTTTGAAATTGATTTTCTCGTATGTTATTTTTAATTTATTTTTTATGTTTTCATTTAGTGTTGGGGACTAATATGGAAAATGAAAGGTATAACTTTAAATTTTCACCCTAGGTTTTTACCACATCAAATTTACCCAATCACATTATAAACCTTTTAAGGTGTGAAATTTGTGCTTAGTTTAAAGAGGATACCTTCAATGACCACCTATTTTTACCTAAATGTACCCAAATAATAATAATTCCATGACACATAAAATAGTCTCAACCTTAAATACTAACCTAACAACAAGATCTAAGGTCACAAAATGTCTTTTAAGTTACCTTCATGTAGTATTTTCACTTCATCATTCCAAGCTATCTCAAACTTAGATTGGAATGAAAAATAATTGGGAAAAATAATGAAAAATATAAAATATAAAAAAAAAAAACAAGAAAGGAATGAAAAGGAAGGAAATAAAATAAAAAATACTTATAGCATCATTCCAAGCTATCTCAAACTTAGAAACTAGTGTTGAAGAGATGCCTTTTAACAAGAAACAACATCCTCTCATTAGTTATACATTTGAAATAAAACATAGTCATGTTTAGGATTTTGGGAAGTTTGGTATGCATCCTACTAAGGGAAGAAATTTAATTGTATCTATGTTATCATTTTAGTTGGAAAAAACTATCCTAAATAAACTTATTAAAAATATTTTCATGCAGGTTACTCATTTTATGTTATAAAACCCATCCATGCACTTACAATCTATTAACATAAAGCACCTAGGATAGATTTTTTGAAAGACTTCTACCAAAACATTAAATTTTTGCAAGGGATAAGGTTGGGCACTCATACCTAGCAGAGTAACTTGTATACCCAACCTAGTAGAGATGTTTTATTTATGGTATACCAATGGTAATTCCACTACTAGTTATTATTAAGCTAATATGGGTACTTTGGTAGTACCCATATTGTCATTTTTATCATGCAAGATACATGGACTTGTTTCTTACCAAGTCAAGAAACTTTTGGCTTTATCATCTGTGGCTCAAGTATGTGGAGAATTGTATTGGATTAGGTCATTTTTTAGCTTCAACACTCATTGGCCTCACTCCTTCATTCAAGCCAATATATTGATGATTTCTCATATCAAACTTGATTATGTTTGATTATAAGATAATCTCATGGATATTACAACCAAAATATTCTAAAGATTCTAAGTCTTTATATTTAAGGATAACCACTTCAATCTATTTTACTTCATCTCTAATGAAATGACCAATGTCCATTAGCTACCAATAAGCTATTGATCTTATGGATCCATCTTACCAAATATAGGAGCAACAACATATGATATGGGTATTTTAAATGCATAACATATATATTATTCATCTATCTACTCTAAATATTATATATCATCTTAAATTTGAATACATTAAATGTTTGATTCTTTTTATTTTTCACACAACTCTTTGCTACTTGAATATTCATATGGGAACTTGCCTAAAATGATTTCTAAATCTTCATCATTAGAATCATCATAATCACTAATCTCAAGGATTTAATCTTACCTTTTGAATGGGACATTTTTATTTAACTTTATTGCTTTAACATCCATCCCATTTTTCATCCATAGACTCAAATTTGTGAACCTAAAAATGTCATATCATAATTTATCTCATGCATCACTTTTGTAGAACCTCCTACAATAAAAGACATTTTATCGAAAACACCCAAACACATTTGATTATTAACACAAGGAAAAATGTCACGCTAATAAAAATTTAAATAATAATAATATCCTACATTTGGAAACACAACATGGTTCTTTTTTTATCATAGGTAATTTTGGTTGGACATAAGCTTGAGGTGGGGTTTGATTATAAGGCACATATTAGTCCATAGGCTGGAATATAAGAATATGAATCTTAAGTATTTTGGGTATCAAAAATTAGTTATTTTGATGAGTAGAGTGGATCAACATCACATTCATGTGTCAAAGCTTATTGTTAAATTATTAACACTTATTGATAAGTGGATGCTAAGGATGTGAGTGAATATGGGGTCCTATTAATAAGCCTAGCAGTTAGGGGATCTAATGTTATAAGATAAACATTAATAGTCACCACCTCTATTTTAAGTAATGTATATTTCAACTTCTTGTAAAACTAGTGAAAATTACTATTGAATGATCTTATGGGTTCATTGGATCCCTACAAGATGTATAAAAATGGTAGTACAAGGTAGCAAGGTTATTAGACACACTAAAATGGTTGACAAACATATTTTCAAAGATAGTCCATGAAGTGATATATTTATTTGGAAGACATATGTACCAATTGTAAGTATTTTCATCTAGGAAATAAAGGGATATGTGGTAAGCTACATCCTAATCTTGGATCTAGGTTCATATAAAGGCTTATCTGAATGCATAAATGTTATCTTTAGTAGTTTGAATCCCAACATGGGTATATTTTGAATAGAATATCTCAATATTCTTAGGTAAGTCATGAACATGACATGGAATGTTCATAGGGAAATAAATTCTACCTAACTAAGATAAGACTATAGGTGGGTTTAAAGGTAAGCAACAAGATCAAAATCAAACATAAACATTAGATAATATCCTATTCAATATTCCTTATTTTACTAAACTATTTATGTGTTATTTAGATGCACAACAAGGTATGGAAAAGATAATCACAAGACTTAAAACTAGTATTAAATCCAATTAAATAGTCTAAATCATGCCCTCCTTATGGTGATAGTCAATTGGTGGTATGTTTTGTATAACCACACAAACTCTAGGGGGAAAGAGGAACGTGAAGGGCTCAATTGGTGAGGATTCCCCCTCTTCATTACCACCTCTCTTGAAAGGAATAAAGCTATGTAAATAACTTCCCTAAGATATTTGTCTACTAGGCCATGGAATAATAAATACCTTAGTTGGCTAATGCAAGTTCTTCCATACAAGGGGCCTGCTTGGAGTACTTCTCTAAGACTTATGAAACTATGGTGTTTACTATGTCTATAAGAACCAATCTCACTTAGATTTTTCAATAAAATCACTAATGATTATCACTTTTATCTTATCTATTATTTTAAATAATGCATAAAGAAAAATAAGTGAAAGGATGAATGTACAATCAAGATAAATCTTGAATAATTAACTATAATTCAAGATACTCTAAAGCTAATCTAATTTAGGTATTAAAAATGGAACAAAAGAGAAAGGGTAGGGATAAATTAAATATTATCTCACTTTCTAATGAGGTCAAATATGGATCTATTTAATAGACAAATATTTATAGAAACTTATCTCTATTTGGCTAGCATAACACAACCAAAAATCAAAGAAGGTGTAAAAGTCTGAGGACCAACTATCTACATAGAAGAGGGAAACAAATCCACCATAGACATGTGTAAGTAATGAATATCAATCATAGAGCTTTAATTTAATATATAAATCATGAAACACAACACTAAGATTCATTAATATTTATATGGGTTATAGAAAGACCTTGAAATAGCCTCAACTCATGATAAAATAAAAGTTAAACTAAGAAAGCAAGAAATTACAAGAAAAATATAAAAAGGGGCCAAAGTCCTCCAATTTATCTCTAGTTTTAAATGGAGTAGCCCTTAACTCAATCTCATGGTTGACCACATATATATATATATACATATATATATATATATATATATATATACATATGTATATATATATATATATATATATATATATATATATATACATGCATACATACATATATATATATATACACACATATACATACATACATACATACATACATACATATATATATATGTACATATATATACATATATACATATATATATACATATGTATATATATATATACATATATATATGTATATATATATACACACATATATATACATACATATATATACATATATATATACATACATATCTATATATATATATATATATATATATATACATATATATATATATATATATATATATATATATATATATATATATATATATATATATATATATAGTCTCACCCACCCACTAGGTAGTTGAAAAATATTCAATGCATCACCCATACACTCAGTGGTTACATGCATTAACTAATAGGCACCAATAAGGTACATATTTAATATGTATTAATCTTTAAATAAACATATTCATTTATGGATGGGACCTTTTCCATAGATATTAGTAACACAAAACTATTAGATTGATGCAAAAACATTACTGACACATGTTCAAGTTGAATTTTTCTCCTTTTGATGGATTACTATTATATTAAAGTTAGGGGCACACATTTTTATCTTCTAGTTGTGTATTCTCTTCTTGATAAATAAATGTGCACATTCATTCTTTATCCTTTTGTGATCTTAGTTTAATTGATCCTGATGTGCATGTTATTATCTCACTTAGACTAGTATATAATTTAATTTGGAATCCATTTTCATGTTTTATTTCACTAAGTGACAAGATATTTAGTTATTAATCAGATTTGATTGGACTCACAATCCAATATCCAAATCTTGAGAGACTAAATAGGTAAAACATGTGTCTATTTCAGATTCTTATCCAATTCATGGAGGCCCACATATATTCTTTGGAGAATTCAATCCTTATGTCCCCTTCTCATTGCTTTAGGAAAGTTAGTGTGTCCTTGATATGCTAATAAATTGCTATGTGTCCAATCCTCATCAATTTATATATTTTTGAGGGTCTTTAATTTTTAAACCTAATAAGTATAGTGATATATTTAAACATGAAAAATTCTCGCTCACCTAAAGATCTGTAGGTCATCAATCATTGTTCCATGTCTTGACTACCCTAGAGATTTGAGATTATGCCACATGGCAAGATCTCATGAACTCACTTGATCTATGTTATATCCCATTGATCTTATTTGATCTATAGGCACAACGAATTAGGATGATGCCACATTGTATAATCTCATTCACCTGAATGGTCTACTACCTACTCTCTTTGTCTCAATTACCTTGAGGGCTTATAGAAGCAATATCATCCCATGTGGTATAATCCTTGACACCTCAAAGGTCAAAGGACTCTCTCTTTATTCAATGTGAGATGTTGACAAGTGGTGGTTCCAGGTTAAATTTAGACATGAAGATAGATAATTATTCATTAGTTTTTTAAATATAAATACTAGACATTAGACTAAAAACTCCATTTAAAATGACTAAGGTAAAAGACTAAAAAGACAAGATGAAAAAGTACTTAAATTTAAAATTAAAAAGGGGATTTTTATAAACAAAGTTAATCTATTTAATGATATGAATGACTAATTTTTTTATATCAAAATGATAAAAAAATAGATTAAATTCAAAATTCCTTAAGTGATGAATTAGACTTAGAATTTAAATATTTTAGTAGATTAAATAGTTAGGTCCAAAGGGAAAAACATGTTATTTCTATGATAGTTTTGATGAGTTAGATGACTATAAAAATTAAGTAGGTGTAATTTTAACATGTATTCTACCACATTATCTACTTTTTAGCTGATGTAATAAGATATCCATTTTCTCATTTAAGGTATGATTTAGTGTTTATTTGGGCTAATGCCCTATATGCTTTTGGTGAAATGAGATCTTGACACTTGGCAATATATAATTTACCTAAGGCCTAATGGGATACTTAAAAACATATATAACACCCTAGGATCCAAAATAAATGGGATCATTCCATGTGTCATAATCTTAGGCACATACAAGGCTCAAATATAATCAATAAGTATCAATACTACTATGTGGCCTAGAGAAAAGGGTGTGATCACATATGGGAGACTACAAAGCTTGTTGAAGAAACCAAAGTGGCTGAAATAAGTAGTAAAATAGGATGGTGCCACATAGAATTATCCTTGGGACCTAAATAAATGAAGGTAACAATGACTAAGTCAAAAGAAGCCCAAGAAAGTGAGTAAGTGATAAGTGACAACTCCTTGATTACTCATGGACTATGGGCAATCTAGGTGACCATTGGACTTTAAATATGATTTTTTCTTGAAATGACTAATTTTAAAAGGTAAAATACACAAGTTTTCACTAGTACATTTATGGTAAAATAAGTAAACCAAAAAACAAAAATACTAAATATATAGCCAATTAATCTTGAAATACTACAAAAATGGACCCAAAAATGCGAAGGAAAGAATGCAAACACTATGATATAGTTATATAAACTATAGACATATAAATTGAAATGGTTTTAAAATGGGAGGTTAATGTCATTAAAAACATGATAAAAAATAGACTAGGACTTATCATATTTCATCAAGTTCAGAATGTTATATAAATAAAAATCTAATTGCCAATACATATCTAATTTTTAAAACTTTTCTAGACCAAATGCATGCAATGGACATTAAAAAGTGTAGAATTAGTTTAAATAATAAATACAATACCATATCAAACCTACAACTTGTAAAAACCTCTTATATCAAACCATGATTAAAAAGAGACCCAAATTTAATTAGACTAAAAGACCAAATTCTAGATAAAAAAGAAGTTCCATTATTTGAGTGATGAAATTAGGGCATGTTATGCAAGCAACAATAAGTACAATGTAGTGGTATTTTTAAGTATATATATGTCTAAAATAGGAAATTAGCATTTAAATACAATTAATATGGTCTTTATATATCTACATGACACTTTAGATTATATAATATGATACCAAAGAAAACTTGAATAGAACAAAAGAATAAATTTACAAGGCTTCATTTATGATGACTAAGTTGAAGATATCTAATGTCAAAGATCCATAAGTGGTCATTTATTTATATTAGTTAATGTTTAATTAGATATATGAGAAGATGAAATCAATAGTTAAATTATCAAATACAAAATATGAGTACACGACAACCACTCATGCAATTAAGGAATTTGTATGGTTACAAAGGTTGTGCTTAGATAATAGATTCATATGAAAAGTACTAAGGATAATTTTTTACAGACAAAGTTTGATGTTTTGGAATATAACCCCACTTATCTTGCTTAGTATAATCATATTTATATATTATCATTTTTTTAGATACATGGTTTAATAAAAGAAGTTATTTTTGGAATTGGTGGATAATTTGAAAAATGTTGTTGATTTATTGATAAAGGTTGTGAGTAAAAAGAATTTTTCTTGGTGTAGAAGATCAAAGGACATGACTACCCTAAACTTAAAAAATTATGACCAATGGTCTATTGTGTAAATTATTCAACAATTGGGATAATTTTATAAATGTGTTATATATTTTTAATAATTTACAATACACACAATTTACACTAACTATAATGTACATGCAAAATAAGGGAACCACATTCTTGATAGAACATGGTGATATCATCTCTACTTGAGGGATTGTAGGGAAACACTCCTAATTTTTTTTGTTAAATAATATATGTTTTAGGCATTTTTATCCCATGGTTTTACACCCATTGTATTATAATACCACTTATATAGTTTTGCATTGATATGCCTAAAACTTCTCTCACATGCATTAAAGTAAATAAGAACAATTTATTTAAGTACATTGCTATATTATAAACTACTGAGTTAATTCAATAAATAATAAGGTTATTGTGTTTTTTATTTATAAAAATGGATTTCAAAGGTTAAAATATTATGTATAGTATTTGTGACATTTCCCATTTAAATTATAGATTTAGATTATGTAAGCATTGCTTATACTACATTATTTTTATTATTTTATTTTATCTCCAAACCATGCTATAACCCAACATAAATTTTTTTTGGCATATAAATTTTTTTAGTGGATCTTAAAACAATATTGGAAGAACAAGTCAAATGAATTATAATTAGATAATGGAGAATATGTAATACATGTATAGTTATTATCAAAGTTTTGATCCACCTCTTAGGCTTATCATTAGGAAAAAAATGATGCATCATTATTATCTTGATGACAATCCTAAGAGGTAACTCTAGAGATAAAAAATAATTATGAATTAGATCGTAACTTATCCATTACTTTATGAAAATTGTATTCACTATGATTTTGCAGATAGTGAGTTAACCAAAGTTATTATATGGTGGATATTAATTATTTTTATAAAAAAACCATGTGATTTAGATGAATAATTCAATGCATGCTTATTTTCTTTTAGATTATTTTTTGCAATAGGCATAAAATTAAAACTATAGATTACTCTTCATGTGAGTTATGCATTAGTCTCATTATTAATAATTTGTAATGAACTCATTATTATTTAGAAATATTTGGAAAACAATTTTCAAGCTTAAGAAATTAGAGTGGATGTTCTATGAGTTTATTTATGTTTCTTTCTTTGTTAACTTCAGATTAACATTAAGACTATGTATATCTTACTTTAGATTGATCACTAAAAGAGATTTATTTTCTTAATTATGAATTAGTTAAATTAAGTAACTAATTAGTTTAATTGCTTCTATGGATTAACTCTAATTTTATTCAATTAATATGGTTGAATGTGTTTTTATAAAATTTAATGTGGTTAATTTATCTTAAAATTTTATTCTACAAGAATTTATTCATAATTGATTAATCCTTAGGCTTTATGTTTTGTTTATCTAAGTTTGAGTGAATGTTTAATTTAATAAACATAAAATAATTTTTCATAAATATAATGAAATTGGTTAATTTATAAAATAATATCTTAGTAGGACATTTGAAACCTTATTTCTTGCCCTACCCTTTCCATCCTTTTTATTTTTTTAATCAGATTCAAACCCTATAATATATCATCATTTTGAATACTCATATTTATTTATTTTGTTTCAATGTTATGTGGGTTAAATTTAATTGTAGAGAATACTTTATCGATCATGTAATAACCATATTTATCCACCATATTATTACACCATTTGGTTATTTATAATGCATACATACAAATCCTACTATGTATTACATTTTATGATCCTAAAATGAAAGGGTGAAAATCCATCACTAGTAGGAGTGGGAACATAAACCTACATCAATAATGTCATATTTATTTTAATGCCTTTGACTTCAATCATACTCACAAGGTGATAAGAAAATCTTAAAAGTATCACAAATGTCAAAAGGTGAGTATAGATCTATCTATTCATCAAATCCAATAATAGGTGGGGATCAAAAATTATTTATTTTTTAAGACGATATACAATGTCAAAAATGTTAAAAACATAAATGTTTTAAAACATTTCCCATTTATTCAATTGCTATTGGGTGTCACAACACTAGAGACATGTATAAAGACTAAAAGTAACACATTTATGTTTAATGCAATGATATTAAATGGTGTATCTTTTTTAGGGGACCAATCAAACAAATCTATCAAATTACCCCATAATGTTATGTGACAATAATGAGACAATGAAATTTGAGGGCTTAAATGATTTACCTTTTGGATTCATCATCTATAAAACATGTATTAGATCCTAATATACACCCTTATTAAGGCTAAGGGTGAAAATTTCCTTAAAATTATAGTTAAAACTATCTTTCAACATTTGTATAATTATTTTTAAAAGTATATTCCTTGTGAGGAATGAAACTTTACAATATTTATATATGGCTATAAAAGAGGTCACTACATATTTCACTGGATTTGACATTAAAATTTTCAAAGTGTTAAAAAGTGAAAAATATTTAACTTCACTTATGAGTTACATATAAAAGGTATATAAATGCATGCGGATAAATCAATAACATATTATACTATTACATGGTCTACATTCATCATGTTTTTAGGGAGGGAAACCAATTATCTTATCATTTTCCAATCTAGGAGTTTTATCTTAAAACTTCAAGAAGTGGTTTTCCAAAGAGGAACTATCAAATGAAACTATTCAAAAAAAAAAAAAAAGCCTCTATCTGGGTATCTAAGTAGTAAGTTTTGAACAGTCCAATTCATTGAATACATACTTATTTTTAGTATTTATACTATGATTCTTTTTTTAGTTAGTTTTTATCTTACATTGATGCCTTGTATGAGGTCTCAAGATGGGAATCTCAATGAATTATCAAAAAGTGGTTTTTATATGGTGTTTTTCATTAATATTTTAATTAATTTTCATATTCTGATATAGATCCTTAGTCCTCCTTTTTTTTGGGCAATAAGGTGTTTTAAAATTAATGATTATAAATAAATCCATAATAACACCCATGTGAATTTAGATATCCTTGATATTTGGATTATAATTAACAATATTATGTGGCATTTTATTCATGATAATTAGTGTGAGAACTACACTATTAATCATAATGATGGTGTTATTAATTTATGTTTCAATTCATATCTAAATTTTTAGTTTTGGGTGAATTTGATTGACATCAATATGAGAAGAGACATGTGTTGGGTTGAACCTTCTTCAATGAAAGTCTTAGTTAAGGATTTATAGTTATAGGGGATCCTCCATATAGGTGGGTTTTTTAATTTCATCAAGATAATTGAGTGATATGACCCTCAATTATATGGGCCCTTTATCAAAGGGTGGAATGATATACTAGTGTCGATTAAAGGAGTTGAGATTAAGATTTTAGAGGAGATAATTACTCATGTTATGGGCATGAATTTAAAAGGTTATAGATTATACAAAACTATTAGAGACACAAAGGATGGAATTAAAAAATTTATTGTCAATGGTGAATAATTTTTTATATTTCAACATGGCTACCCCAGAGATTCGATTCATCATCCCTTCAATGAAGTTGATAAGCATGTTATAAAATTAATAACCCTACATGGTAGGTATGATTATTCTCTCACTTTATATTTTGTCTTCCTTAAATTATTTAGGCATCACTTCCTGGTTAGTAACCCATTTTACATTTTGAGTTTGATGGAAAGCTCAGTCTTATAAGCTAAAAAAGGAAAGAAAAGTTTTCTTATGAATCAAGTTGTGATTATTTTGATTTATAAGTATTCTAGAGTTTTTAATATGGGACAAATTCATATGATTTTTTAAGGGGATAATAAACATAAAAAACTAAATGGGAATCCTATTAAGAATCCCATAATATCATTGAGAGGAAAACCCCTCCTAGAAAGGATGTAAATGACTTTGCCAAATACTATGTTGTGGAAGGAATGAGCACTAATGATGGTTAAATTAAACCTAAAGATAAAATAATGGAAGAAGTTTTTTAGGGGTTAAAAATATTTAAATGATATATTTATTTCAACAAAAATAGAGACAAAGAGACAATGAAAAATCTTGGTGAAGAATTCAAGTAATTTACTACAACCTTCAAGGAGTAGGAAAAATTAAAAAAAATAATGGAGTAGCTTTCATTTACATATATCTTGCCTTAAATGGATTATTAAAGAACATAATGTGCATAAATATTCCATCAAGAGTCATAAGTGAGATAAATCTATGTTAAATGGAAAAGAAGACATCAAAGAGATGATAATGTAGATGAGAAGACTTGAGGAGAAAATTGGTAGTTTCAATGAGGAGAATATATATTTCAAAAAAAATTAGAAGCTTTGGTGGGTTACAACAAAGTCACAATCATAAATTGTTTAACTATTATGGATGTGTTTATTCATCTCATAAAAAGGAGACATGATGGTGAAGGCTTGAGAAAGAATACCAAGATGGATAGATTTATGATAAAGGAGAAAGGCCATACTCTTTATTCTCTAAATATGAATTATATAGAAAAAAATTTGAAGAATATGTTATCTACTTGGGATGAATCCCTTGGTGGGAAAAAAATTTAGTGCTCTATTATTTCTTTTTGTATTTTTGATGACTTTTTACATTGTTTATGTTGTGAAGTGGCTGAAATTTATCTATGTGTTGGATTTTTATTGTTATTTGCATACTTGTTTGCCTTATCTAGTTTTTGATACCTTGTCTACAAGTCCTTTGTATAAGGATAGAGTCCCCATAAAAAAATCATCTTTGCCAATAATAATAAAATTATACTATTATACTCCAACCACCTTCAAAAATGTTAATAAATAGAAAGCATACAAATCCAAATTTTACTATGGTCCCTATCACAAGTTCTAAAATGTTACCATATCAATTTATGATAAAAGTGATGGAAATTTCATCATAAAAATGTCCATTCATTTAATTAAGTGTATGAAAATAATGTGTGTTGGTTTAACACTAGTATCCATTGGTATGTTATCATACATGGTAATACAATAATTAAATTCCAACTTATAACATCAATGTATAATAATTTTTATTGCAATTTCAATTAATTTTTTTTAGGTTAATTATGTAAATTTTAAATTAAATACATATCTTGAAAATGTACATTATATTAATGAAAGCCTTGAAAGTATTAATTTTTTAATTCGATATATATTTATGAATGCAAAATTTTATTTTAAATAGTTTTAGTAAGTGTATAAAAATATATTTAATACTTTGGAATTAAAATGATATCATATGATGGAGTCGAACATATGAATTTAATCTACTTATTTGATTTTATTGATTATGTCATTAATTACCTACATATTAAACAATAAATTAATCATTAATTAAATATTAATAACTTAAATTAAATAAACAATTAATTATGATACTTAACTAGTTAATTAATTAATAAATATACTTAACTAGTTAATTAATTAACTGATACACTTAATTAATTAATTAACTATTGTTAATTTTTCCCCCACAAGTCACATTGTCAACCTATCATTTGAAACTTAGCATATCATGCCAATTTACCTTGTGAGTCAAGTTGGTCTTAAGAGTTCCTTAAGATGATGTCTTTTGTGCCCTAATAATTATTTTCAAGTTTGGTGCCTTGGTTCAACTTTTATATGTAGATATAAGCCTTCAACGATCATCAATAAATCACTTGAGTAAGCCTAGAATAACTAGGCCATCATCAAACATCATTTAAAATTGGTCATTTTGATTGTGCATTTAATAAGTATGCTTAGAAGGCCTCTTAGGACAAAATATCACATGGACATAAAGTCCTTTATGGCTTAAATATTCTCTATAAATTTCATGACTTGATGAGTTGTCTATTTCAAGTTACAAGCATTCAAAGTTAGACTTGTAGAGTAAGATGTGCATGGGGATGTTAAGTTTGAGATTTATGAAATAATAGTTTGAATTCAAAAGTTCTAAGGTTGAACATA
The DNA here is from genome assembly GCA_037957365.1 of Torreya grandis. Classification (NCBI taxonomy): domain Eukaryota; kingdom Viridiplantae; phylum Streptophyta; class Pinopsida; order Cupressales; family Taxaceae; genus Torreya; species Torreya grandis. Next base: position 275,790 of record JARHVA010003126.1, on the reverse strand, counting down.
GATCTAACAAGTGTTAATATATTAGGAGCTTAGCTAGAAGATCTATGGCATGCATAGGGTTAAATAGTCAAAAGGTGCCTAAAAGCATATCAATGGTCCATATTAAATCAGATCAAATATCCACTAGAGAGTGGATATATGACATAGTTAGTGGGTCTAGTTAGATCAATGGTGCACATTAAATCATATCATGAATATCTAACGATGAAAGTGAGGCTCAAGTAGTCAATAGATCTTGAGGACCAATATGGGGCTACCAAGTGGCATGATCATAGTGGATAAGCAAATCAATGATACATGTTTGATCAATTAGAAAAAAATCAATGGCACATGTTCAATCAGACCAAGGAGATTGATGGTGTGCATAAGGTTAAAAAGTCAACATGCTCAAGATGAATGCAAGGCCACCATGTGTCATAAGTGTAGGGATAGATGGAGTTGACAATAAGATCCTAAGAATAAATGAAGAGATGCCAAGTTGCACATTATTATAAGCCCAAATCAAGATCAAGGGCCAATATCAAAAGTTGAAAGTCAAAGACTTCATAGTTGTTGAATATGGTTTAGGTCAAATTGAGAGTAAATTTTTTAAAGAAATGCCATGGAGGTAGACACATCAGTTTTGGAAGGTTCATCACCAAATCCAATGACATGATTATGACCCTTTTTACATGCCAAAGATGAACCATTAGGTAAAAATCCATGTTGGAACAAGATCCTAATAGATTGATCTAGTTATTGTAAATGTGTTGACATCAAAATTTAGCATTCCAATAACGTGATTGCATTATTATAATTTTAAAGAGAATTAATGCAAGACAAAAATAGTTTGAAAGGGACTAATATGGTTGTTATGTCCATTTATATAAATATTCTTAGCATGATGATCCTTTCTAATTTCATCAATGCTATAATGATTGGGAATCTGGGTTATTATGATCCCTTCTCCATCCTTATACGCATTGATCCCCATCTATTTCATCCCTTATACTATAAATATAGGATTAAAATCCTTGAAATGGATCCCTCTCTTTGAAATTATTTCAAGGGCAACCTAATGCCATTAATTTAAATTGGAAAATGGATGATTATGTTGCTTTCAATCATGGTAGTGAGATTAGTAGCTCAAGTTGTCAAGCTATAGTGGTAACTAGAGATAAAATAAGTTCCATTGATGAGTCTCAATATGTGAATAATTCTTCAATTACTCCTAATTTTTTTTCCAAGATTATTAAATATCAACTTGTGTCCCCTATAACATATAAAAATTAGAATGCAAAGGCTGGGAAGGCCCCCCAAATACCTCTTAATCATGAACAATTAGTGGTTCAAAAATTGAAGCCAAATATTAATGGAATCTCATTCAAAATAATAGATTATATTAATATATCTAGTGTCAACATTAGAATTTAGTATTCCCTTTATATTCTAGGATAAAATGATATGCTCATCTAAGAGCTTTCATCTATCAAGTTGTCTCTAGAACTAGTTGAGAAATAAGGAATTGTCCTAACTAATTTAAATCATCTAATGAAACATCAAGTGTAAAAGATACAAAAAATGGAAAAATGGGAAAAATCTAAGGAAAATTAAAGTAATAATCTTCCCTTATACCTATATTTGATAGTTGGTGATTGTTTATCTTATAAATGTATGGTGGATAGTGGATCTAGTAGTAATGTCATGCCTAAGCACATTAAAAATAATCTTGGTCTTGTCTATGAACCAAATATTAAAGGGGTATTTAAATTAGATGGTTCACCAACAAATAAATTATTCATCATTAAGGGTCTAAATTTTACACTACATGCTTATCCCAATGTTACTATTCAGCAAGATGTAGTTGTGGTGGACTTGCCTCCCTATTTTTCCATGTGTCTATCAAGGGACTTTACTTCAAATATTGGAGATACTTATCAGCTGTTTGGACATATTTGATGTTTATAAATAAGTATGGTACTAAATTAATAATACATTTTGAACCTATTTCATGTTTCCATTTGGAGCCATATATGTCAAGTGTTGTGAATACCAATTGCCTTATCTTAGATGAGGTGATAGAATATAGTGTGGAGGATACTAAATCACCTTTAGATGGGATTCCATATTTTTTCCCTAATTAGTGGGCCTAAAACTCACATTAATATTATATTTATAATCTAATTGAATAATAATTACTTGGTCTTCATTACTTGCATAAGAAAGATGCACTAATTCCTACCTTGATGAAGGATGATGAGTCTAGTGATGATCTTTAGTAATTATAATTTGATGTATCAAGGAATAATAATGGTACCAAGGCTGAAATGATGTTTATTTATCTAGTAAATAAACTCATATATTAATTTTCAATTTGTTTTTTCAAATAATGCTACTAAATATGAAGCATTAGTTCATGGTTTGCAAGGGGCTAGGCAAATCAAAGTCAATACCCTACAAGTCTTTGGTGATGGTGAAATTGTAGTTCACCAAGTGATATATCTTAATTTATTTAAAAACCCATTTATTAAATATTATAATCATAGGGTATGTGACTTACTTGAAGAGTTTCAAGCCTTCAACATTCAAGTAATACCAATAGATGAGAACAAACATGCAAATAAGTTGGTTCACATTGGAACACAATTTAGTATCCCAACTGATGTAAGAAGTGAAAAGGTCCATTAACACATGAAGGCATTTGTAAGGACTTATATTATAGATAATAATTATAATTGGAAAGTGTTTAAATATGATAATCACATTATTAGATTCTTGCAATAGGGAGCTAAGTTTTCCTCAAGAAATCAGTCAAAATACTTGCAATAATATCATGATCAAATTTTGCAAATGAAATCAAATAATTTACCCAAGGGATTGGTCACACTTTAAGACATATTTAATGGTTATGATGAGCTAAGGAAATAAAATTCATCTTTTTCAACAAAGGAAGAACACTATGCCAATGTGGAAGTTGCACTGAGTAGGAACCTAAAGTTGGGCAAGGTATGCACTTATTCATAAAAGTAAGCTTTGATTAATTTATGTGCAAGTTTTAATTATGTATTTACATGGAAATATAGTGATCTCAAAGGATTTGACCCAAGTCTATCTCAACACACAATTGAGCTATAATATGAAATTAAGCCAGTAAGACAAATAAAAAGGCCTATAAATCCTAAGCTTGAGCCTTTGATGAGAGATGAGCTTCTTAATCTCATTGAGTTAACTAATATATTTTGAATCAAGAACTCAACTTAGGTGGAAAACCTTGTCCTAGTATATAAAAAAATGGTGAAATTACTTGAATAAGGCTTCCCTTAAAGACAACTATCCATTTCCATCTACGGAATATATTTTACAGTTGGTTGTAGGTTTTGAAAGGTTCTCCTTGTTAGATTGATATAGTGGCTTCAACCAGATTTTGGTCAAATAAAAAGACCAATTCAATATAGCCTTCACCACAAAGTGGGGGATATTTTCATATATAAATATACCCTTTGGTTTATCCAATTATGGGGGAAATTTTCAGAGAGCTATGGATATGGCATTCTAGGACCTTATCAATAAGTATCTGTTGGTTTATTTGGATGATTTAAAAGTGTTTTCAAATAATTAAAGTGAACACATAGTTCAACTTGAGTAAGTGCTTGAAAGGTTTAGACAATTTAGGGTATCCTTAAATCCCAAAAATTCCATCTTATCAGTTCATGAAGGTAAGCTTCTTGGACATATAGTTTTAAATCATGGTTTAAGCATAGATCCTAAAAGGATAGCTTCAATTATTGTACTTTCCTTGCCTAAGCAAAAAAACAAATTTCTTAGGGGAGATCAATTTTATTATAAGATACATCTCATATTTTGCCACTTTAGTTAAGCCACTTAAAGCCATGCTAAAGAAGAATCATAGTTTTATCTAGTCCAAGGAAGATGTAAGGATTTTTGGGGAAATTAAGAAATCCATGGCTAGTGTTCCTACACTCATGAACCCATATTTATTGAAGGACTTCATTATTTACACCTATTCTAATGTTAACACCATTTCAGGGATTCTTATTTGGTAGAACCATGAGGCCTTAGAGCAACCAATAGCCTTATTTAGTCAAGGCTTGAAATAATATGAAACAATGTAATCTTTTGTTGAAAAGCATGTACTTTCATTCATAATGTTTCTCAATAAATTTAGATACTTATTATCTAATAATAAGATACACCTTATGGTTACGCATCCAAGTGTCAAGGAGTTTCTCTTGAACAAGGACATAAGTGAGAAAAGATCTAGTTGGATAAAAAATGTAATGAAATATGATGTGGAGATCAAAATCACAAAGTTTATCAGAGGAAAAGGACTTTGTGAGCATCTATCCCAAGACTTACAAGTAGCCAATGAGGTGGTTATGGTGTCAACTAATAAAGAAGTTACAGCTGATCATACCTCACCTTCTATATGGTATTATGATTTGGTAATATATATATATATATATATATATATATATATATATATATATATATAAGATGGTCTTTATCCATCTCACCTAACTCCTTCAAAAAGAAGATATTTTAGATTGCAATCCATTCCATTTCTTCTTGTTGATGGCATATTATTCAAAATAAATAAATGGCATGTTGTTAAGATGCATTTAACAACATCAAAAGGAAAGGATTATTGAAGAATTCCAATAGCCCACAAGATCATGAGAGGTGGGTATTATTGGCCAAGCTTATTTGGTGATTGTCATGCATGAGTTAGGAAATGTAGGCAATGTGCTATGTTTATAGGGAAGGCGAAGCTTGTAGCCTTAATTCTCTAACAAATTTTAGTGGATTAGCCCTTTGTCTAATGGGGATTGGAATTTATTGGTCTCATTAACCCCCTTCAAGCTTAGATCATAAATGGATACTAATTACCACATACTACTTTACTACATGGATAGAAGTAGTGGCATTAAAGGAATAAAATGAGTCCAATGTTCTAGATTTATATAAAGGTTTTCTTACTAGGTTCGGAGTCCCTTTAAACATAATTTTTGACAATGATATTGCCTTTATGGGGTCAAAAATCAGCCAATGAGTAGTTCAACATAGTGTCTTTCTCGGCACTTCATCAAACTACTATCCCCAAGGCAATGACCTTACTGAGTCCACTAATAAGAACCTATTGAATATCTTAAGAAGGACCATTGAAGATAATCAGAGGTCATGGCATCTCAAATTGAATTCAACTCTATGGGTTGAAAGGATAACCTATAGGAAGTCAATAGCCAACTCCCCCTAAAATTTGGTATATGGTAAGGAATCAAGAATGCCTATTTCTCTTGAATTTTTTGCCCTAGAACTGATGCATCAACTTGAGTTGTTGGAAAATTATCCTATTGATATCAGATATGTTAAGATTTTAGAGTTGGAAGACATAAGACATTAGTCTATGCTAGCCATGGAAATCCATTATGAAAAATTAAAGAGAGCCTTTGACAAAGGAAATTTTTTATGAAGTTTCAAAGAAGGAAATTTGGTCCTCAAGTGGGATGAGGATAGAGCTAAGCTATGAAGGTATACAAATTTTGAATCTCTTTAGATTGGTCTATATATAATCTCTAGCTGTAAATCCTAGAATTCCTTCCAACTTGAAAGGATGGATGGCAAGAAGCTTCCTATCCCAATCAATGGGACACATCTTTAACATTGATATTAAGGAAGCTAAGTTCGCTATACATATTTTTTTTGGATTTCCTCAAGTTTTTTCCCAACACATTAGTTTTTTTTTTTACTTTGTTTAGTTAACATCCCTATTTTGTTTGTTTCCTCCCTATTTTTGTGGAATTCATTGTATTTACAAGTTAAAGGGGCTATTTATAATCACGAATCAAAATTTTAATTATTTATAAGTCCAAAAGTCAAGTGGACATTTTGGTTCTCATGCATAGTAGCCATACTCCGTAGCTGAGTCACCATAATGTTTTCAATTTTACCCCCATAGGTTAAATTATCACCCTATCATTTAAAACTTAGTATATCATTCTAGTTTGCCTTATGAGTCAAGTTGGTCTTAAGAGTTCCTTAATATTATTTCTTTTGTGCCCTAATGATTCCATATACATTTGGTGCCTTGGTGAAACTTATATCTATAGATATAAGACTTTAAAGATGATCAAGAAATGACTTAAACAAGCCTAAAATAACTAGGCCATCATCAAACATCATGTATAAATGGATTGGTCAACTCAGTTTTACATTTTATAAGTATGATTAGAAGTCCTCTTTGTCAAAAAATCACATGGACATGAAGTCCTTCATGATTTGAACATTATCTACAAATTGCATGACTTGATGAGTTATCTATCTCAAGTTACAAGCATTCAAAGTTAGTCTTGTAAAGTAAGACATATGTGGGGACGTCATGTTTGAGCTTTATGAAATAACCATTTGAATTTAGAAGTTCTAAGGTTGAACATAGATCTGATAATTATCAAGATATTGGGAGTTCAGGTAGAAGATCTACAATGCACATGAGTCAAAAGGTGACTAAAATCATATCAATAGTCCATATTAAATCAAATCAAATATCTAATGACAAGTGGCTATCTAACATAGTTAGTGGGTATAATTAGATCAATGGTGCATATTTAATCATATCATGAAGATCTAATGATGTAAGTGAGGGTCAAATAGTGAGTGGATCTTGAGGACCAATGTGGGGATGTCAAGTGGCATGATCATAGTGGCTAGGTAGATCAATAGTGCATGTTTGATCAAACATAGATAGATTGATGGCACACATTGAATCAGACCAAGGAGATCAATGGTGTGAATAGGGTCAAAAATTCAAAAATATTGAGATTAATACAAGGCCATCACATGGCATAAGTGTAGGGGTAGATGGAGCTACTAGTGGGATCCTGAGAACAAATGAAGAGCTATTAGGTGGCATATTATTATAAGCCCAAATAAATATTAAGGGCCAATATAAAAAGTTGAAAGTGAGGGAATTTATAGAGTTTGAATATAATTCAAGTCAAACCAAGAGAACATATTTCAAATAAATGCCATATAGGTAGATACATTAGTTGTGATAGGTTAACCACCAAATCCAATGACATGATTATGACCCTTTTTACATGCCAAAGATAAACCAATAGGGAACAATCCATGCCAGAACAAGATCCTAATATATTGATCCAGCTATTATAACTACATCAATGCTAGAATTCATCTTTCAAACAACTTGATACCACCATTTTAACTATAAGGAGAATCAATGCAAGATAGAAAAAGATTGAAAGGGACTGATATGGTTTTTACAACCATTTTTCAAAAATAGTCTTAGCATGATGATCCTTTCTAACTAAATCAACACTAGAATGATTGTGAAGTTGTTTCATTATGCTCCCTTTTCCATCCTTATATGCATGTATCCCTATCTCTTTCATCCCTTTTACTATAGATATAGTCTTCTAAGCCTTGAAATGGATCCCTCTCTTTGGCATGACTAGACTCTACAAAGATTTACACTATAACACCTCTTAGATGCAATAAAATACTAAATTCTTTCATTGTGCAAACTAGATTGAAGTGTGTCTCATGAGTTCATTGATGAGGTTAATTGAATGTATGTCTTCCTTTCCCCTACCAAAATTCTCTCACTTTCATGCAGTGTCTTGGTATTTCTCACAAGTTATTATAAGTACATATATAGTCTGTTGGTTAGTGTGGAAGTGGACAACTACCCTCCCATGCTAGGTTGATAGCTATTCAATGCCTCATTGTGAAATACTTATGTGGAAGCTAATCAAATAATGAATGAATTGATGTTATATAGTATTGAAAGCATTATGTAGTGTTTTTTGTACAAGTATAAGGATCAAAATATTTGGTGCATCACCTCATTTTACATGCTTTAATGAATTATTTCCAATCTTTATCCCTTTTCAAAGTAAGATCTAGTTTAGGTCTAGTATAGCTAATATATACTAAAAGTAATCTAACCTTTTCTAGAGGTCTGACCTAGGTTCAGGTGCCCATAGCCTAGGGTTAGTTCCATGTCTAACTAGGTTTGATTAAGAGGACCTAAACAATCCCCCTTCTTAGCAAGGGTATAACCTAGGACACCAACATTAACTACTACATAACATTTTAATAATTAAACTTGAAATATTCACATGTATATATTATTAAAAATTATTATAAATATATTACTATTTATTATAAATAAAGTTGACACATTCTAATTTAATTGAATAATTTCCTTTCATTTGTAATGAGTAAATATATTTTTGATAAAATTATTTTTTTATAATTTTTTTGAGCTTGGACTAGTAAAAATTATAGATTATTCAAATATATATATATATATATTCTAATTTATCTCCACTCTAATATCATGGGAATAGATCCAAATTATTCACATATTCATAGTCAAATTTGTTTGGAATATATGAAAATTATTCTTTCTCTAAATTTCTCTCCAATCTAGTTTTGTGGGCATAAGTTTGAATATTCAAAATTTATCTTAAAATACTTTTTAGAACATAAAAAACCTTGATTTAATGTCCTAATTAGTGCATTATAATTGAAGTCATTAGTTCATGGTATTTATTTAGATATTTATTGATAATCATATAATATATTTGCATCATTACTATGTCATCATATTATTATCCACTAAGAATTACCATTCCCCCCTTTAAAATCCTCTTATTATTGTATTCATATTTATATTTAATATAATTTGATTGAAAAATTAAATTTTATAGTTATTCTCATTATTTGATGTCATCAATTAGGATTATGGATTACTTCATGTGCTAACTTTTTTTACTTCATCTATCGGGTTGATGATGTCAACTAATATTGAGTTACTGACCTTTATGGTTTTATCCATATTTGTATGGATCCAATTTTTCATTTATCATAAAAAATATATCTAATATTATCTTCTCATACAAAAAAAACCACATTATTAAGAAGAATATGACCTAGGGATGAGGATATTACACTTGAATAAGACTTGTTTACACAAGGTTTTTGATGATATCAAGAAGAGAAGCTTAACCAAAAATGTAGACTTAGTTTTTGGAGTTATGAACTAAATACAATTATGTATTCTTATTTCCATCTTGATATTCACCTACAACATATATCATAAAGTTCCATTTGATCTAATGGGGGTGAAAAATGTATAGTCAATCAATTTAAGGAAAACTATCTAACCATGTACTCTTTATTTATTTAATTTGGTGCATATATCATATTTTTATTTTATTATTTTCCATGATTAATTATCTTATTCTTATTAATATATTTATATCATTACATGTCTTGTTCCTTTATTTATACCTAATGGTTACCTTATAATGATACCCTTACGACCATTAGATTAAAAAACTCATGGTTATAACCTAATTGCATATTATTTAATTTTGTTGCTTTATTTTACACCTATTGGTTACCATATAATTACACCAACTTATATTAACTTACACCTATTAATGTCCCATATATATTTATACTCTATATTTATACCACTCACAACCCTCCTTCACAGACAACCCTTTTGTCTATAGACTTACAAACATTTATGGGATGAAGTATTTTATGTGTTTTGGATCTAGTATTGTCTTATAAATTTTATTATTTTATATAATCCTTATGTTTTTTAACATATTTAGCCTAAATTTTTTTTAATAAACTAAACATAAAATAACCTCACCATTGTAATGGGTCATCTTCACAATTTTTTTTCCTAGATTCATAACTTTTCCAATCTGTTAGACATGTCTTATTTTAGAATTTTCATTTCCACAATTACCAAACCTAAAATTTATGATCATATATCCACAATCACTCAAGAAAAATTTGATTAAGGTTTATCTACCTTATAAGGATTTACTATAAACATTGATAGTTTTATGCCCATGAATAACACTAAGAATTACCAAAATATTATCTCTTAACATTTTTATTTCTTCCAATAAAATCCTTCAAAAAATTATTACAACATGACCATGATAAATACCAATAAAAACAAGAATATTCCTTTCAACCCCATTTCACCAAAATATCTAGAACTAGAAAGTTACATCACAAGGAATCCAACTCCAATGGTGAACCAAAAAATTAAGATAAATACATTGAAAAAATTTAAAAATATTTAACATATAGGAATATTTCAATTATAATTACTTAATCATATGGTTATATCTTTCCTCAAGACTATTATTGATTTAAAAAACTCTTCAAGTATTGGGGAAAGTCAATCCATAAATTCCCTATTACATTTTACTCCAAAATTCCAAAAATAGATATGGTTGGTGATACTTTTAATTCCCTAAAACAAATAAATCAAAATTCTAATCCAAAATCTAATTCTACTCAAACTTCTCAATCTAGATAACATGAAACTTAAGCATCCTAATGAAATTAAAATGTTTGAAGAAATACAACCTAGATTATTTTTAAGGTCTTAGACTAGTTGGACCACATGAAAATTTATAGATCTAACCAATTAATGTAAATATAAGAATATATTTTAAAAATATCAAATCAACCTTGTTTTATTTGTGTTTGGCTTAAGTGCAATCCTAATAAAATACAACTTTAGAAAATTCAAATTTCATAAGATATAAAATTCACCTACAAGTATAAATATAATTAGAAAAGGTTTTTATTCATTTATTGCAAACTACTATTTATGAAAACACTAGAATAATTGGGTACTTATCTTATTTATATACTTTATAGGTTTTTGATAGGGTAAACTCACAAGTAAATATCATAAAGGGGCATGTGAATGCTTGAAATTGGAAACATAGTATCTATGTGATTTGGGATAAGTCTATGTTTCATAGATACCTATGTAATGCACTCTTGTATGTTAGGGTGTAGAACTATCCTTTGTGTCTTCAATTATTTTGTGATAATTTCATTAAGTATATATATTTTATCTAGTGCTTACTGTATCTTTAAATACTTGTGATCTAGTGTGTATATTTGTTTTCATTCTCCTTGCTTAAAAAACATATCTCTTTTCATTGTAACAATAATTCATTGTGAATGGGGTAAATTGGTGAAATAGATGGATTGAGATAAATTGAACCACCCCTTATGGACTTATGCATCCAATAACATGAGGTAAGTTAAACCATATGTAGTTTTCCACCTAGATGAATGTGTGCATTAGATATAATACTAGCTTGTAGTGCACTCTTATATATGGCTTTCAACATTTGAAAACCTATGATTTTACCTTGTAGATTTATTAAAACTTAGCTGAGGGATTAATCATTTTAGGGGTTTAATATTTAGAAAATTTAGGATAGTTATATCAATAGATAGATAGATATGTACTAGATAATAATAGGCTTAGGCTTGATGTACTTATATAACTAAATCTTTGTGTAATTTAATTTGAACCAAGATGTGAAATGTATAGGCTAACCCATATGGATAATTTTAATTTTTAAAAATTATAGTTAAAGGGCATGTGGATATATCTTACCCATGTGAAAAAATCCACAATGTGGCACTATCTAAGGTGGAAATAACCTATATAAAGAACATGATTAATGATCTAAAATTATGAGATAGTCTGAGAATGGTATTAATATATTTTTGTAGAAACTAGGGAAATATTCTATAACAATAACAAAAATATAGGAATGTCAAGACCATATATGAATGAATGGGTACGGAAGAATGTGGACTAGAGTCATGTATGTGTGCATAAATCAATTATTTTAAATATTGGTCATATCTAACATTTTAAAGTGTATAATACAAAATATGAGTGTCTACAAACATAAAAAAAATTAGTGGGGAATGTCAAATAAATTTAACCCTCCCCTATTAAGGATTATCTTAGGAACCCAATACTACAATTACGTATTCCTAATAATTTAGTTCAACATCTTGAAAATGTACACTTAGAACCTCATATTTAAACCATAGATATTGATAGAGCCACCCCAAATCATTACTTACGATGGATATATTGATCCCACCCTGTGACTTAGGTCCTTTGGAAATCTTTACAAACATTGGATATAATTTAACACCTATGCAACTATAAAAATTCTAGCCAAACCCCTCATAGATGATGTTTTATAATGGTACAATCAACTCAATCTTAGCTCTATCACAAAATTAAAAGGTTTAGTTAATGCATTGATCCACTCTTTCCAATACCATGACTAACTCAAGGATAAACTTGGAACTTCATTAGTTATAGGCAATATTATAATGAGATGGCCTAAAATTTCATCAAATGGTGGAAGTATTTGACACATAAAATAGAGCATAATATGGTATATCTTTAAGCTTGTTATGACTACCTTAGAAGAAAAATTTAAATACCATGTTATTTTCTCATCTCTAGATACATTTGAAAGAGTATTAGATCAAGATATAAGATAATATATTCTCATTATATAATTTGAGATTCATCAACCCAAAAAAAAACATAAATGTTCATGTGACCTAAAAAAATAGAGCATGATATTAATTATTGTTAGGATCCTACTCTCCCCAATAAGAGTATATATATGGTTACCTTTGTATTAGCAACTAAACACATAATTATACCAGAATCAATAAGTAAATAGAAATATGAAACAACACAGGTTATGAGAGACAATACATAATTATATTAAATACTCAGAAGAAAATACAATAAAGTAGATGCCACTTCTTCTTCCACCTCAAAGGCTTGCCACACCTCAAGACCTTCATCCCTCTCTCTCTCAGTCCCAACAATCAACTCAAATATAGAATTGATGTTCACCTCAACCAGTCAGTAACACGTTGCCAGTACACCAAGTACACAACCGTACTCTAAGTAGATCTCCTACTCTCTGCTATTACCTACAAATCACTAGACCTTACTCACCATTGTAGATCTCCAAACGTGGTTCTGCACCCTTGCTGACCAAGATCATACATACACGAAGAACCCCTCTGATTCTCCAAACTAGTACCCACACTTGGTACTGTGGCACTAGGAGGAACACACCATTGCTCTCTTACTCTCTGAAGGAGCTTATTTTTCTCTCTTACTCTCTAGCACAAGTTTAAAATACAGCCTATGAGTCTATTATATAGATCTCATGCATACAATAATTAGACTTTCTTAATTACAATAATTAGATACATAACTCAAGACTATTATTAGCCTTTACATGCAAACACTCAGTTTAACTAACTATTCATGCAATGAACAGTTCTAGAACACATAGGCAACCAACGTCAGTCCCTGTCTGCCTAGAGGTGACCGACGTTGGCCGACCTCCTGCCGATGCCAGTTGTCTTCAGCTCACACCTGCCGATGTCAGTTGCCTTTGGCACTATACTCTGTCGATGCCGGTCTCCCTGGAACTCAGCAACCTTCTCCATGTTTACAATAGTTGAATATTTTAGCTCCACAACCTAACAATCTCCCACTTGGAGATAAACAGCTACAATTGTACCTATACTTGTACACTATCTAATTTGTTTCTTGGCTTGTATCCCTCTTCAAGCTCACTCTTGAAGACCAACCACCACACACCCTGTGATGCCTTTCCTATCATTCAAGTAACCTGCCACATCTGAACCTACATATCCATGTAGTGAAGACCTTGACCCTACATTGCATGTCAACCTGCTGCTAGTCCCTCTCAGATACCTAAGAATCTACCTTCCTTGAATTGGCTCCAAACTCTCTGACAACTCCCACTGCTTGGGAAAACTTAGGTCTACACTAGACCTCATGTGATTTCAAACCCTATTCTAAGCTCAACTTGAACTGTCTAACCCTTGGTGTGCTTACCAATTCTGCATCCTGCATCTTGAACCTCGCCAACACCATCTTCACATCAGCTCCCACTGGAGACCAAATATCCATATCTCTTATGCCAAAGAATTTCACTACTCCCAAATTCTTAATGACATGCCACTGAACTAACCTTACCCTTAGCTCAACAAAACCCTGTATATCTGATCCTATAACTAGTATACCATCCACATATAGTAACACGATAATGTTGTAATCATCATCCACCTGGTAAAGAAAAACAAAATAGTTACACTAACATTGACTAAAGCCCTACTTTGTCATCCACCTGTCAAACCTGTACCACTGTCCTACAGCTTCCTCAAGACCATATACCTTGGCCTTCCATCTCACGTGTCCATCCACTCTCTTCTCTAACTTGGGAATCCATCTGTCTGTCAGTGCTGGCAACTCTACCAAATCCCTTGCTTGGTTCTCTTCTGAAGAATTCATACCATGCTCCCACTATTTTTGGATTCTACTTGCATTGCCTCTTCACATCTTCCTGGTTCTCGACCATCAGTAAGCAATAAGTAATATAAATAAGGTGAACAATGAATATGAGGTTCACTTACCCTTTCTGACCTCCATATGGTCATTTGAGACTCCTTGACAGCATGCTATTTGCCCAATATCTGTTCCAGTGATCGATCTCAACCATCTCCCAATCTACAACCAACTGACGTCAGCTCCCTACAACTGACCCTGTCTACTGACATCAATTTTTTGATCAACATCGATGTACCTATTGTTGATGTCAGTCACTGTATGACTGATGTCAGTTCTTACTGCCCAACACCACTGACTCTACTGATCTACACATGACCGATGTCGGTGCCTGTCTGTTTGATGTCGGTTCCCCCTGACCGATGCCAATATCTGTGTTTTCCTGTGAGTGATGACTTTTTACCCACGAGCTCCTTTTGGGTCAAAACCCTATTCAAATCAACACAGCCCTGCTCAGAATAATTTAGTCCTCTCAGCTGATCTCTATCCATCATCTCCTCCATGAACACCAAGGCTTCCCAGTTCTTAGGTTTATCAAAGATATCTATCTTTGGCTTAAGAACATGCATTCCCCTCCTACATATGTAACCAAGCCTACAAAGCCACATCTCTATAACATAAGGTGAATCAGTAATATAAGTAGATAGATAAAGGATACCTACTTTCTTACCATCATCTAATTCAAGTGCATCCACTGTGAGAGTTACTGTGCATCTCCCATCACCCAACTTTCCTGAAGAAATTAGACTCATCTCCAAGACTGGAACCTGCATGACCTTCTTCAACACCTGTGTGTTATCTATCTACAATTTTAGCTTCACTTCCCCTTTGCCAACCATTTGACAAGGCTCACCAGCTCCTAAATAAATCTCTCCAAAGTCTCCAAAGACATACCCATGAAAAGATGCTCTATTTCGGGCTGCATGGAAAGAGGCAAAAGAATATGTAAACCAAGATTCTACTTTATCTAGAGCATCCTGCACAACATCCCCTGCAACATCTACTTCTCCCTATTGATTTGTTACCAACCAATAATCTTTCTTTACCTGCTCTTTCTTTCCATCAATCAGACCATTTGTGCTATTCAGTTTCTCCATTCGTAGCTTACTTTCTTCTGCCATTGCTATACTCCCACTCAATCTGAAACCCCTGATAGTGACTTGTAATCAACAAACACTAACCAAATATGAAACCACCTATTAGTCAACCCAACCAAAATATATGATACCAACTATCAGGATCCTACTCTCCCTAATAAGAGTATATATATGATTACCTTTGTATTAGCAACTAAACATGGAATTATACCAAAATCAATAAGTAACTAGAAATATGAAACAACACAGGTTATGAGAGACAATACACAATTGTATTAAATACTCAGAAGAAAATAAAATAAAGTAGATGCCACTTCTTCTTCCACCTCAAAGGCTTGCCACACCTCAAGACCTTCTTCCCTCTCTCTCTCGGTCCCAACAATCAACTCAAATATATAATTGATGTTCACCTCAACTATTCAGTAACACATTGCCAGTACACCAAGTACACAACTGTACTCCAAGTAGATCTCTTGCTCTCTACTGTTACCTATAAATCACTAGACCTTACTCACCATTGTAGATCTCCAAACGTGGTCCTACAACCTTGCTGACCAAGATCATACATACATGAAGAACCCCTCTGATTCTCCAAACTAGTACCCACACTTGGTACTGTGGCACTAGGAGGAACACACCATTGCTCTCTTACTCTCTGAAGGAGCTTATTTTTCTCTCTTACTCTCTAGCACAAGTTTACAATACAGCCTATGAGTTATTATATAGATCTCATGCATATAATAATTAGACTTTCTTAATTACAATAATTAAACATGCAACTCAAGACTATAATTAGCCTTTACATGCAAACACTCAGTTCAACTAACTAACTATTCATGCAATGAACAGTTCTAGAACACACAGGTGACCGACATCGGTCCCTGTCTGCCTGGAGGTGACTGATGTCAGCTGACCTCCTGTCGATGCTGGTTGTCTTCAGCTCACACCTGTCGATGTCAGTTGCCTTCTGCACTATACTCTGCCGATGCCGATCTCCCTGGAACTCAGCAACCTTCTCCATGTTTGCAATAGTTGAAGCTTTTAGCTCCACAACCTAACAATTATTGTGTCACATATACCTATAATTATAGATTTGAATTTAATATAACTATGTATGAATCATGCTATATGGTCCTTAAAATTTGGTTTTCTCTCAACCACTTATGGGAATAACCTTTTAACCATATCCTCCTTCTAATATTTAAACCCATCAACCCCTTAGAATTTATTATCACTCACACTCAATCACACACACACACACACACACACACACACACACACAAGGTTAGATTGGGTCTTTGAAATGTCCCAAACCCTTATACATATTTAAAATAAAAGATATGAAAATAAAAGGAAAATAAATAAAATACAATACAATACAAGGTAGTCTAAATGTGTCCATTGAGAAAAGGCTAACAATGAACATTATATCTATATATTTTTTTGTATCTTTACTACTATTTTTCTATATATATATATAGAAAAATAGTAGTAAAGATACAAAATATATATATATATATATATATATATATATATATACTAAGGTGAACCAAACTCACTTAGAGTTTTATCTACTTCTCATTATTAGATAGAAACTTTAGATGGTCTTCAATAATTTATAGGTCCAAGTCTTTATCCTCTATATGATTCCATTTACCTCACACTCTTACTTTATTACTTGAGCAAAACTCATTATGACTTTTTACTATTATTTTCCCCCTCTTGAAGCATAGTGATGCTTGTATAATTATTATTTATAATCACTATACTTAGATGCAAAACCTTCATCAAGGCTTCATTTAGAGACTTTTTTTCACCCTCCATCAATGTCAATTTATCTTTAACTATGCCACCTCATTATTTTATTCCATTACACTAAGTTTCATATACTAGAAACCCTTGTTGAAGGGGATCTGAATTTGGGATTGGGGTTGGTCTCCTTTAAAATATTGATGTATCATCTCATATTTTGTCTTAAATATCTTGTTTCTTATCATGAAACATTTCATTATGTAGTGATTTAGGTGGGATTCCTTATTTAGGGTGTCTATCCTTTCCTACAGGTTCTCATTAGATGATTATACTCTATTTTGATTAAGTCTCATCTCCTCTACCTCTTCTTTGAGTATTTTTATCATAACTAGTTTGATTCTTCTTCTCTTCCTCTGAATCAACATTTCCTTGCATGTGTGATTTATTTTCCTCCTAGTATGAATTAGATTTAAAATAAGACAACTTAGGTATATCTTTCACTGAAGCATATATATAGTGGCCTAGACATCTATTAGATAGAAAAAAGGTCATTCTTAAAAATCATGGAATTATTTACCTTTTTTCCTTTATATCCTTTTCAAACAATTCTTTCCTCTTAGTCAAAATTTTATTGATGACAAATTTAGGAAACATGGCCTCCTACCTTAAGATGGAAAAATTAATGTTACTGGGGTTTCAAATAAAATTTTGTGTCGATCCATTAGGGTAAACATTGTGACTAGGTTAGGTATATAATATTAGGATTTATCATCTTAAACTAACACAAATATCAATTCTTGATGTAGGGGAACATCAACCTTCCCTAGTTGGACATCAATGATAAAGTTTTCCAGATACATTAATAAATAAGAGGGAATGTTTACCAATTTTCTTTTATGGAAATGGTTGAGTAACATGAAATTGTATGATAATTCACATTTTAATGTTCTATATAGTGTCATATACTTCATTATTTGTAACAACATTTACATCCAAGGCCCTAAAATGGGTTACCCAACATGGAATTTCTTTAGTTTATCCCTAAAAAAATATGTATTTCACTCTAATTAGGCTCATTCACATGATAATTATCATTCTTTTTTCACCCTAACATATAATTTCTTACTGAAAAATAATTTGACCATGATTCTATGGAAATATATTGCTATAAAAAGTTTTATAAAGTTTCTAAACATCATGAAAATCATACAAAGCATCACACACTTCACCATGAAAATTATCACCTTTAAATAAACTTTAATCCTCTACTAGATCACTCCAAAGGTATAAATTATAAAAATAAATATAACACCAAATTTCCATCACCTTAAAATCCTAAAAAAATAGATATAGGTATTAATACCATATAAACTATGTTTAACCCTAATTCCTCAAACTATAAGGGTATCTTACTTCATAAGGAAATTTTCCATCATAATAGCTTGGTTAATATTCAATTTAACACTTAATACCATCTTACAACTACCTAATAAAATAAAATGTTTTTTCAATACTATCTTACAATTCAACCTTATATAAAAATATTTTTAAAAGCACCAAAATAAGATAACTCAAAACTTTTTGACATCATCAACTCGACTAATTATGTTCATAATTTTGGCTCTACCTTCACAACAACATTGACTAGGATGATGATGGTTTCTATGTCTTATCCAACATCATAATCTAGGATGATGATTTTTTTTGGTCTACATTCATCTTATCTTACACAATGGTATTAAAATAATAATATTCAACCCCTTTCAAGGCCAAATATCGTATTATTCAACATTTTTTTCTTAAGTAAAGTTAGTTCCATTGTTGTCTAGTTTTAAGGAATGGGATCCTATTTGATTACTCTCTAATATTCTTACTTGAATTCTTTTCCTTGAAATAATGTATACTACTCTTAAAAATAAAAATAACTTAATACAAACCCTCATAGGCATGAATATTTCTCAACCACCTACTATGGGCTAGGAAATTGCCTTGCACAATTTTGATGAGAGTATTATATAATGATGTGAATAATATCTATCCAAGTCCATCAAAGCACTAATAAATTCTTAATACTAAATTTTCCAACTCAATCAATTGTTCCCAATGAAATCATATCTAATGTGGATCTGATGACCAAGTTAATATATCCCTCAATGAAGAAGGATTTATAACTTACATATCCTCCTCAAAATTTATAAAATCTATAGGCTACTGAAAAATCCACCACAAGACCAATCATAGAAAATTATAATGATTTAACCAAATATAAATGTCTCACATGGGATATAATTGGTTTCTTATCATGGTACCTTTTAAAGTGTCCAGGGCAAGTGCCATGATCTTCAATTTTATCCTTTCATATAATATCTTTCTTAGTCTATCCTAGACTCATCAAATGAGGTCCATAGTTCCTTACACATTTAAATTCATTAAGTTTCCCTAGTTATGATTTGTCTACAATTTTCAAGGTGATACCAATCTTAGAACATTGATAAATTTAAAAAACACAACATTTTCAAAATGAATGACTTTTAAGATGTCTAAAGTATCTTTTTTTTTGTGAATATAAGTGCTTTAACTATCATATAATTCATTATGAGGTTATAGAGGCAACCCTAATATTGCTGGGAGAGTCCCAAAAATCAACCTTGATTTGAATGATGATGATCCTGATGAGATCAAGATAAAATAAAAACCATTAATGTTCCCCATCAAATTTTATCTCAATTTCCTCTTACTTTTTGACCCTGCTTTTGTAAGAGGGTTATTTAAAAAATAACTATAACTAAAAAATTTTCAAAGCAGCCTCTTATTGATACTTCATTTCCTAATAAAATTATGGATGAATCCATCCATGTGGTTTTTACTAATCTTAATTATGATGGAAATTAAATGTTAGATGATCCCTAGTTTTTTCATATACTCAAGGAAAATTATCAAATATTCTTCATTACCAAGACTCCATTAAAAAATCATACTAATAAGAATATTTCAACACTAATATCAACATGGTCATTCTTTGTTTCTTATAGATTAATTATTATTATCTATTTCTTTATGATCTTATTAGAGGAAAATTTTAAAATTATAATACTAGTTTGGTCAAATAAGGTCACATGATATGGATTCTATTGTTCCTAGTGTTATGCTAGCTTTAACACAAAACCCACAACCACTGAAGCATTTTATGCATGATTTATAGAATCTTCATTTATCTTAGTATTGAACATGGCACAAGGATTTTGAGAGTCTATTTTATAACTTTAAAACATATGAGAGAAACATAGAGTATGAAAATTTGTAAGGAAAAGCCCATATGATGGATAATTAACAACCATGCCCACCTACCCCACCTAGGATATTTTAGGATTTTCATGATGCCACTTTTTAGTTTAAAATATATTTTAGATAATACTACACATATTTATATATTATTCATCATTATTCACCACCTTCATATCCTTATTTATATAATCAATCTCTAAAGACAACTCCCACATACATCCCCAATAAAGGGGAATGTTATTATCTTTGGCATGAGTTCCCATCCCACTCCAACAATTAATGTCAAGCATATCAGTATCATATCCATTATTTTCAAAGGATAAAGCAAAATGCTCTTATAAATAATTCATAATGTTTTCAAGGGATGCTGGAATATCCTCCATTATAACTAGAAAAAACTATTCAAATAGAAGTAATGATTTGTTGTATATATTATTCAAATTTAGAGGATCAATATCCTAAAAATTTCATCACACCTAATTTATCTATTGAGTCAATTTGAGATGTATTTCTTATGTGAGTCTCAGAAAGAGTAGAAGAGACTATGGTTAAGGCAAGTTATCAGTTATAATGAGAGATTTATGGTGTTTTTTATGATGTGTGTAATGATATTATAGAACATTTGAGAGTAATGCCATCTATTGTATCTCATATCCTCTCATTTTTTGGATAATATATTAATATTTTTTACACTTATAGTTTATTTATCCTTATTTTAAATTTATCATGTAGTTTATTTTATTTTAATTATTTACATCTATTTATCTTTGTTTAATTTATCCATTTCCTCATTTTTTATCCATTGGTAATTTACTTTCATTAAATTTTTATCTTATTCATCCATTGCATTCTTTGTGATCATTTTTTAATTACTATATTTCTCCCTCACCTCTTAGTTTATATGAATATTACATCCTTTGAGATCATTGGTAATTTATTTATTTTATACCTTCCATCTTGGTTTCATCCCACTTTTCAACATAATAATTGATTTGGTAATTATATTTCAAAACTTCCACCCTTGGGTTTACTTCACTTATATATCAACCATTTTATGTCTTACCTCTATCATTTTTTATGCTATACTTATTGTAAGTTTACATGATTTATCTAGTTACATTATTACCCTATTACTTAATCCTCATCTCCCCTCATGGGATTTACCCCAAATGATCCTCATATATTTATTATGTGAGTTAATTTTAATTCACACATAATTATAAATCCATTACCTTCATAGTATCTTTAAAACAAAAAATTCTCAATCATGGTATACTAAAATCATGCCTTCATTTTATAATATTATGTTTTCATGGACCCCTCATGTCCTCATATATCACTTTCCTATCTTTCACTTGAGGTACAATTGGGTTGAATTTTATAATAACACTTTATTCTAAAGTGTAGGTCTATGATTATCTAATATTATTTGTTTCTTGGTTATCTTATTTTACAACTACATGTAATCTCTCCCATGTTAATCATCCAAAAAAGTTAAAATTCATAATATCATAGAAAAATTAAATCAAAATGAAACTTTGAAAGGAAAAAGTAATATATTAAAACTCAAATCACCAAAATATGTAATCAATTTTTTGGCACACACCCTACCTTAGTTGAATATAAAACTCCATGATTGGCCTCAAAGTATATTCATATCCATTTGAGTGTGGTAGGATACCAGAATGAGATAAAAGACCTCATATTTGTTATTATTTCCACCAACCTTTTCACATAAGTACCTAATCCTTGTAGTTGATAGATGATTCTATAAGGCACCTAAGAACCAAGGAATTCATCATGGGAAGGTATTTACCTTTATATTTCATTACATATCCTTCATTGGATGATATATATACTTCACTTATTATCCCTAGATTATACTTTATAGGAGGGGGGTTTTAGGCCATTGATGTTCAAAACTCTTAGTCTTACTCACTTGATTATGTTTTCTTACCTCTTATAAAAAACATTTGATCACTTATGTGGCACCTCATCTTCTTATTTTAACATATCTCATTCATATTATTCCCTTGATGGATATTCTTATAGTTAACCACATACCTCTTCCATACTTCCTATTTTATATTCACTGCATTAGATTTGAGTCCTATATGGTAGTTGTTGACTAAATTTGACCCTAATTCAAATTGTTCACCCCCTATAAATTCAAACTTGTAATATAGTCATGTCATACCCTATATGTTCCCTATAGTCTTCATTTAACCTTGTTAACATGGTTTAAGATTATTTTAGAGAAGTTAAGGTAATTTCATATTGTGGTCATATAGTAGTCTAGGGGTGTCATGGAGAGATAAGGCATGGTTAAGCTGTGTAATAGGTTATTAGGGGTTAAAGAATGTCATTTTATGTCTTAAACATATTCTAACAACATTTCATAAAGTTTTAGAATGCCTAAGGTTAATTTGTTAGCTTGAAGGTGGTGAAAATGAGTGAAAAGGGTGATTTTGGATAATATTTGTATGTGAAAAAGTTCCATAAGTTCAAAATCCATAAAATACACCTTTTAAGGAGTTTATATCAGTTAATCAACTGGCACACCTATCATCATGTCATAGAAAGGTTAGATTTTTAGATTTCATTACCATATTGAAGAGTTAGAGGAAGTTGTAAAGACTTGTTGAAGTCATGTGCAAGTGAAAAAATTGAAGAAGTGTCCTTTCATATCCTAAAAGTTATAAAAAATCATGAAAGTAATTTTAAGATCCAAGAGTTCCAAAAAATCACTTATCTCTCCCATCACTCTATTCATAAGCTATTCAAGGCCAAAATCAATCAGATGGTATAAGCTACCAAGTAGAGTTGGGGGATGATATTTTGGAAAATGTTTTGGACCCATATGGTATTCCAATTTATGGCATTGGTTTTTGGATTGGTTTTCTTATATTTATGAACAATTGATAAGAAGTTAAACTACTTTTTGAAGGAGAAAATCCCCACAAGCTGAGTTTAGAATGACTCCAATGCAAAATTTGAATTCATAGCTGATTGAAACCAATTGGAGTGAGTTTTCAAATTTACATATATTCCTCGCACACATTCACTCATCTTCTTGGCACATGTGGATGTCCTTTTAGCATGAAAAGTGGTTCTTGAGTAGTTTGAGATGACTAAATTTTTTATGTATTACAGAGGTTTTGCATGTGGTATGATGCATTTGAATGTTTCTTCATGGGCTCCTACCATCCTTATCAATCCATTAATATCCTATAATAAACTATATATTGTGTACAATTTTAGACTGGTCATATGTTTTCATTCACCATCTTGGATTGTTTTTTCTATGATTATATAAATAGGGTGATTGGAGTGAATTTGTATGTGTTTCATAGAACTTGATGTTTTGTTTTCATGTTTGATGTGTTGATACAGTGGTTAAATGGTCTTTGATTCATATCATTCATGTTGCACTTTCTAAGATTCAATAACTTAAGATTATAGATAGTCATTTTCCATCTATAGGTCTACAATTTCATAGAGGTTCATGTTGTCAGTATCAATGTAGTTTGCCTAGTCATAAAATCACTATAAATATGGTGATAGTATAAATTTATAAAGGATTATCAGATCCTAAACGTTTCAAGTGTCTTAAATCCAAGTGATGATAACTTATTAGGCCTAAGATGCATCCTACAGGATGGATGGTTGAGATTGTGAATACAAAGGTTGTGAAGTGCTTGTAAAGGCTAATTGACCTTAAAATGAATTGATATAAACTATCCATGAGTTATATCACTTTTAGATAGGCATGGTGTATTATAAAGGCCTAATTCAAGATAATACACAATCATACCTTCTAAATATGCACCTAAATCCTATTGGAGAAGTTACCTCAAATAGTAAGGTTGTTGGTAAGCTTGGATTTCTAGGGAAATGAATGAGACTTAAGACCTCACTCAACATGGGATAGAGTAATTAGGATATTAAAAAAATGATGAGAGAAGTTATGAACTCATATACATAATTAAGCTCTAAAAAGGGTACATATAAGTATCCAATATTAAAATTGACCTTAAGCAATGAAGTTTGATCACATTTGAAGCTTTAAGGTGTTGAGAATGTCATAAGACACCATAAAAACATGATATAGATCCACTGAAAAAGGTTAAGATTGGTTTTAGACCTAAAAATCCTTATATTCAGTCAAGCTCTCATATATGCACCTATAACCACCTATTGAAAGATTGGTCTTAAAAAGGTGGATAATGGTGAAATACAGAGTTTCAAGGTTTTGATAATGTGCTTTGTTAATCAATGGCATGACACAATTTTTATGGTTAAATGTTTAAATAATCTCTTAGAACACTAAGTCGCTAATCATATCAAATGAGTATACACAGTCCTAATATGCACATAGACTTATAGGTCTATTTAGGTGACCAAAGTATCTAAAAAACTTGAGACAATGGTCTATGTGAATGTTTGAAATATGGGAATGAACTCAAATTTATAGAACAATTCAAGAGAAAATAGTTCTAAACAAGGGAGCATGAGTTTAAGACATTGATAGGGGTCACAAAGTCATAAGTGAACACATAGTCTACCTTCCTAGGCTAGTGAATAAACTTTTTTGTTTGATTGGTAGAATTATGTATGAAATGGAGGATAGTTTCATGATAAATATAAACCTTAGAGAGCCTCTAACTCACCCAAGGCTAAATACAAACTTTGAAATCTTGTTTTCTTGGTCAAGGTAAGAATAGGTTTATTTGTTCATACTTGACAAAATTGTTTAAGGGGACACTATAATAATGTCTTGAGATTGGAATGATTGAGAAAAGGTAATTGAAATTGATTTAGATGATGTGAACATTAATCTAAAAATAACCTCAGACTCAACAAGGAGTGAAACACAATCAATAGACCCTATTTAGCCCTGCACAAACCTAGTTGCATACACAATATTACAAAGGCAATATTGGAAACATAGAGTTATTTGGATAAGATGAGACCATGGAAAACCTTGAAAATATGGTGAATGGACATACAAACACTTCATGATGTGTTCGACCCCTAACATAGAAAATAAATGGAATAACACATGCACTAGGGTGTGGCAGTCAGTTTGGTTTGTAAACCCTATGTCTAGAACATTGAGATGTGGAAAGACTTGATGAAGAAAGGCGGTTTAAAAGAAATAGGAATAGGTAAATATGGATGTCTTAGACCTAATTAAGGTCATTTTATCTTAGAACCAACTCAAAACAATCTCTTATAGACTGTAATCTTGGCTAAACCTCACAAAATTCCTAGTTTCAAATTGAGAAGCTAGTTTTTCTTGCTTGGTATAGATCACACATGATGCATGGGACCTTGATATCCTATGAGAAGTTTAATAACCTATTAAACTTCCATTTTTTTGAACTGGTATATGGTTTCATGATTCCATCTTTATGAACTATCGTTTAGAGTTCAAAGCACTTTTAGGATGCCTAGGAGAGCTATAAGGACTCAAGAGAAAGAAATGAATTTTTATGCCTCCATATGGAGTAAAAAATCTCAAAAAACACTTGAAACATGTATAAGACTCCCATGATCATAATCCCATTTCATTATATTGTACTTTCAAGTATAGGGTCATACATAATAAGCCCTAAAAGACTACTTTTTTCTATTTGGGATATCTATATAGTGATTCATAAATTAAAAATTGGTATGGATATCAAGGAGGATGTTTTATAACTAAATAACACACTTTTTTAGGTTTTGGAACATCTTGGGATCCTATAGAATAATTTTTCACTCTCTTGGTATGGAGGCCTAATTGAGGCCTAGTTAGGAGAGAGAAAGGGGGAAAAAGATATCTCCACTCACTCTCAGAGAATGAAATTAAACCTAGATATATAAAGACTTAATGGGTACTATAATATGCCCTCAAAGTTTTAGGTTCCTCTATAATTTTCTATTCACAAAGAGTTTCGTACTATTTAGGGCTACAAGGAATGATGCCTATTTGAGGAATTTGGTAGAGAACAACTTGTTGGGGATAGTTTGAGGTATAAAAATGGATTTTTTAGGTATAATATGGTATAAATATACCATCTAAAAAGTTTTTATGAGTTGAAGAAGATAAATCTAGGTTTTGACACTTGTGTGCAAAATAGGCCTAAGGAGATGAAGAGTCCACTAGACAACTTGCAAGAGAAAGGGGTGATGTGTAAAAGAGAACATATTGGGGTAAGTTGATAGGTGTCAATATCATATAAAATATGTAGGATAAATTTATATAACCACCAAGAATTCCACTTGTCCTTCAACGTGTCAAGAAGAAGAGAAGTTTCAAGAAGCTAGTCAAGGTGTCAAACAAAATTTTCAACTCCCACGACACATGGAGAGATAGAGAATATTAAAATTATAAACACATGGATTATTATAGATATTAATGTAGTTTCATAACTCCTATTATTTTTTTAAGTCACATGACACTTGTCTACCTTCTCTCTCCTATTTCATTCTTCTCTTCTCTCTCACTTTCTTTATAAATTGAGCCACTTTTGGCTAAGTTTGTATCCTCCACATGAGTATGGAAAATACCTAATCATTTTCATCCTTTGATAAATAATTAATTATATATTTTACCCTCTCCATGATTTTTTTCAATTTGTTTGTTAACTCATTGATCTTGTGAATTGATAGATCCTCTTCCTTAGCATGTTGTCTTTATTTGCATTCAGATTCAAATTTGAAAGTTTTTTGTAGGTCTATTGAAGTTTTATAATGAAGTTTTCATTATTTTTGACGAGTTTTATCTCCACTAGTGTCATTTCATGACCTTGTGTTTATTCTTCCTAGCTTAAAATTACTTCATAAACCTCTATGGGAAATACTAATGCAAGGGGAAGAATTATATTACTATATGTGTAGGTTAGGCTTGTGTTTGAAGTGTACTTGTAATTTTTTGGCAATTTTAAGGTTACAATTTGTTCATCACCTTATTAGGATAGGTTTGTTTTATGTTTTATCTCTTCATTTTCATCCAAATGTGCCAGTAATTTAGGTGATCAATTTCAATATACAAACCAAGGGAGATACCCCTTTAATCTAGAGTTTTAGCCCTACTATAAGCAACCCACAAGCCTAGGTGTAATCCTATGTTCCACTAAATTTTTATAAGGATTGAACTACCTCTTCAAGGGTGAAAAATTGAGTGAAATTTTTTATGACACACCTAGTGGGATTAAGGTCCAAGAGAGTGTAAGAATTATTGGTGCATTCTTCTTCATATCAGCCTTTAGATGCATTCATAAAACACCAATGGTGACTCCAAATACAATAAGATCATTTTATCATCCTATGTACTTATTGTGAAAATTATTTTTCTAACATCTTGTGTTTCATTTGACTAATGAAACACAAGATAAGCTGGTATGGCTGGATATGATGAGATTCTACACTATACACCTCCCTACCAACCTTGTCATGACCCCAATTATGTATCTCAACATCCCTAGCAAGATTTTTATCAACCCTATAATTCATGGAAGTCCTATGGTCATCCTACTTCCCCTTAATATGACTATGATTTTTTTAGTATCCCTATTAAGAAACCTATCAATAAGAGTATCAATAAGTCCCTTCCTATCAACACTAATATGACTCCTACCAAACTTATCATTAAGAATATGATGATTCCATTGATTGGGAAGTAAATTATAAGACCTTAAAATCTTAGTAAGTAATATTGAAGGCCTTATAAGCTCAAATTAGGCAACTAAATCAACATGTTAAGCTCACCAAAACTACCACTATTACCCTCCTCCTCTTACTTGAATTCCACCTCAAGCCAAATCCTTGTTGACACACATGTAAAATGTGTTAAAATAAAAAAAGGTGATGATTAAATGGGATAAACAACTTTATGTGATCCCTATTCATCTCATAGAGAAGTTGAGAAAGTTTATTCAATTCTTTATGAATAAGTGGAGGTTAATTAAAGAGGAAGCCAACTATGTCATCAATGATGATTTACATGAAATGAGATGCTATATCTAATGGTGGGTAGATATATTAGAGAGGTGAGGAAGTCAAGAGATTTAGAATCAAATTGAATCTATTAAATATCCTCAAGAGGGATATGAGAAAAATAAAATTCTTGTTGAAGAAGGTGTCTCTCCCATTACTCGATCCAAATTGTTATCTCCCCAAGAGTAATTTATTCAAAAAACCTTCATTCCAAATCCTATCCATGAGACATTCATCATACCTCATACTCCCTCTCTAGCCCATGAACATATCCATCACCCTCCCAACACATCCCTTCTTGAAGGACAACCCATTGTATGGGAGATAAGTGAAGAAGATTAAGCTAAATTTATAGTTGATCAAGAAGATGACTCAAGTGTCTATGATAAAGAGTTAATTATAGGTACTCCCCTTAGTGAATAAAAGCATAAATACATCTTATTGAGTGAATAAATAGATGATCAAGATCATGTTTGAACTTATAATGAAGATATTAATAAATATATGGAAGAAAAGGTGTTTGAAAAGGACATCACATTAGTTGAGTTGGTTGAGTCTTATGAGCATGATCAAGAGTTTGAATTTGAAAAGATAATTAAGAATAAAGTTGTTGATGACTCCATGAAATAAGATGAGATATGGAAAATATTTAATGAGATATGTGAATATTTTAAGGCTCTTCAAAATCCTACATCTCCTACTGGTCAAGTTGAAGACATTCTTGAATATGCATTGCCTTTTGATGGTGTATTTCAAAATAAAGATCTCATGTCATCCAAACTTATGCAAGTTGTATCCAACCTTGAATATGAAGTTTAATACGTTTTGGTTCTTGAGGAGAAAGCATACAAAGGTGATTGGAAATAACATATTTATCTCCTTCAATAATTTGAAGGCCTTTACAAGGTTGAATGTCATGTGCATAAGGATATCAATCAAGATGTCTTCATTGAAGACAATGATGTTGATGGGTTTGATTATACAAATATATTTGAATAGATTGAGGATCTTATATATTGTAATAATTTTTATCTCATTCAATATGCTATGAATGACAAAGAAACATGATTAGATGAAGCATTATTGGGTCAATTTGTAGATAAAAAATATCATGAGAAGATGGTTAGGTCACAATAAGAATTCACCTTCATAGGTGAGATGTTTATAGTTGATTTTATTGCATTAGAGAAAATGATAAAGAGAGTGGAAATTATGAATGATATGAAGACACCAAGAACAAGGTTCAAAAGGTAAATTTATTAATGTGATCCTTCATATAATAGAACAAAATATTGTGCAAGCTTCCCCTTTGAGGTAGGAGGATAAACTTTGTTTCAAGTTAATTTATATATAGTTTAGTTTGCTTATGTTGTTTTTGAGTTTCCTAAGTGATTGAGATCACGTGTATATATCTTACTTTGTTTTGTGTCTTGTTATTTTTTTTTGTGTGTTATGAAGGTTAATCAATTTTGTTGCCTCATGTTCAAAGCTTGTTCAAGTCTAAAACTGAGTACTAGAGACTTCATTTCTTGATGGACATGCAAGGTTACTGGTCTTATTAGCATTGTAGGCATGCTAACCATGTGAATTGCTAAGAAACAAGGAATTCATCATGGTAAGGTAGTTACCTTTATATTTCATTACATAGCCTTCATGGGTTTATATATATATATATATATATATATATATATATATATATATATATATATATATATATATATATATATATATATATATATATATATATATATATATATATATATATATATAAAACCCATGAAGGCTATGTAATGAAATATAAAGGTAACTACCTTACCATGATGAATTCCTTGTTTCTTAGCAATTCACATGGTTAGCATGCCTACAATGCTAATAAGAATATACACACTTCACTTGTTAGCTCCATATTATGCTTTATAGGAGGGAGATTTTAGGGCATTGATGTTCAAAACTCTTAGTCTTACTCACTCGATTATGTTTTCTTACCTATTGTAAAAAAAAATTATCACTTATGTGGCACCTCACCTCCTTATTTTAACATATCTCAATCATAATATTCCCTTGATGGATATTATTTTAGTTAATGACATACCTCTTCCATACTTCCCATTTTATATTAATTGCATTATATTTGAGTCATATATGGTAGTTTTTGACCAAATTTGACCCCAATTCAAATTGGTCACCCACCTATAAATTCAAACTTATCATACGGTCATGTCATACCCTATATGGTCCCTAGAATCTTCATTTAACCTTGTTGGCATGGTTTAAGGTTAGTTTGGAGAAGTTAAGGTAATTTCATGTTATGGTCATATATTGGTCTAGGGATATCATGGAGAGATAAGGCATGGTAATGTTATGTTTTAGGTGATTAGGGGTTAATTAATATCATTTTATGTCTTGAACATATTTTAACAACATTTCATAAAATTTTGGAATGCCTAAGGTTAATTTGCTAGCTTGAAGGTGGTGAAAATGAGTGAAAAGGGTGATTTTGGCTAATATTTTTATGTGAAAAAGTTACCTAAGTGAGAAATATGTACCATTCACCTTCCAAATAGCTTGAATTAGTTACTCAATTGTCACACCTATCGGCATATCATAAAAAGGTAAGATTTTTCAATTTCAATTCCATAAGAGTTAGAGGAAGATGTGCAAACTTGTTGAAGTCATGTGAAAGTGAAAATATTAAATAGGTGTCATTTCATCTCCTAAAGGTCATACCAAATATTTTAAGGAATTTTCATAGCCAAGAGTTTCATAAAATCACTTCTCTCAACCATCATTCTATTCACAAGCTAGTGAATGCCAAAATCAATTAGATGGTACATGATGTACAAGTAGATTTTGTGGATGATATTTTGGAAAAAATTTGGTACCCTTATGGGATTACAATTTATGTAAGTTTTTTTTGGATTGGTGCTCTTATCTTTATGAATAATTTCTAAGAAGCTAGACTACTTTTTGAAGGAGAAAATCCTTATAGGTTGAGTTTAAAATGACTCTAGTAAAAAAATGTGAATTCATGGATGCTTGAAACCAATTATAGTGAGTTATAAGATTTATTTATATTCCTAAATAAAATTTACTCATCTCTTTGGCACTTGTGGATGTCTTTTTGGCATGAAAAGTGGTTCTTGAGCAGTTTGAGATGACTACCAATTTCTTTATGTTGTAGAGTTTCTCCATGTTGTATGATACATTTTAATGGTTCTCCATGGTCTCCTACATTCCTTATCAATCCATTCATAACCTATAATCATCTAGATATTCCATACACATTCAAACTAGTCAATGTCTTCATTCACCATCTTAGATTGTTTTTTCTGTGATTGCATAAACAAGGAAATTGAAGTGAATTTGTATGTGTTTTAGATAAATCAAGGTTTTTTTTTCATATTGAAAGGGTTTATATAGTTTTTATAATTGTCTTTAATTCATATCAGTCATGTTGCACTTTCCAAGCTTCAAGAACTCAAGATTGCAGATAGTCGCTTACCATCTATAGGTCTGCAATTTTAGATAGGTTCATGTTGTCAATATCAATGAAGGTTATATAGGCATAAAATAATTGTAATTATGGTGAAATTACAAGTTTATAAAGTATTCTAATATCGTTAAGGCTCCAGGTGTCTTAAATCTAAGTGATGACAAGCTAACAAGCCTAAGATGCATCCTATAGGACTAATGATTGAGATTGTGAATGTAGAGGTTGTGAAGTGCTTGAAAAGGATAATTAAACTTAGAATGAAGTGATATAAATTGTGCATGATTTTAAAAAATTTAATATATTCATGGTGTAATATCAAGGTCTAATTCAAGATAATACACAATCATACCTTCCAAATATGCACCTATATCTTATTAGAGAAGTTACCTCAAATAGTACGGTTATTAGTGAGTTTGGTGTTCAAGGGAAATGAGGGAGACTTAAAACCTCAGTCAAAATGGTATGGATTCATTTAAATACTTATAATATTATGAAATAAGATATGAACTCATATGCATAGTCAAGATCTAAAAAGGGTACCTATAGTTAGCCAGTATTGAAATTATCCTTAAACAATGAAGGTTGATCACATTGAAAGATTCAAGGAGTTAAGAATGTCTTAGGACACCATAAAAACATGATATATATCCATTTAAAAATGTTTAAGGTTGTCTTTAAACCTAAAATGCCTTATATGTAGTCAAGCTCTCATATATCCACCTACAACCACCTATTGAAGGATTGGTCTTGAAAAGGTGGATAATGGTGAAATAAAAATTTTAGAAGTTTTTATAAGGTTGTTAGTTTATAAATGTCATTAAATTATTTTTATGTTTCAATTTTGAAATAATATCTTAGAAAACTAAGTTGTTAATCATATAAAATGAGTACACATAGTCTTAATATGCACATAGACCTATAGGTCTATCTAGGTGACCAAAATCTCTCCAAAACTTGAGACAATGATTTTTATGAATGTTTGAAAGATGTAAATGAGATAAAATTTATCAAACCATTCAAGAAAAAATATTTATAAATAAGTAGGAGTTTGATATATTGATATGGGTCATAAAGTCCTACGTGAACACACAGCCTACCTACCTCGGTTGGTAAAGAGAATTACTTGTTTGATAGGTATAATTATATAGTAATTAGAGTATATTTTCATGATAAATTTTAACCTCATATATTATCTGACTCGCCCAAGGCTAAATAAAAACTTTTAAACCTTGTTTGTTCAATTTGAGTAAGAACAAGCCTATTTATTCATACTTGAGAAAGCTATTTAAGTGGACACTAAAATAAGGTCTTGAGGTTGTAATGATTGATAAAAGGTAATTTAAAGTGATTTATATGATGTTAAAAATACTATACAAATAACCTTAGATTCATCAATGAGTGAAACATTATCAACAAACCTTGTTTAGCCCTACACAGACTTAGTTGCATACATAGTATTACAGAGGTAGTATTTGAGAAATGGAGACAATTGGAGAAGATGAGACCATGTAAAACATTTATAATATGTTTAAGGAACATAAAAACACTTCATGAGTTTTTATACCCCTGATAGAGTGAATAAATATTAGAACATAGGCACTAGGGTGTGATAGTTAGTTTGGTTTGCAAACCTTATGTCTAGAACATTGAGATATGGAGAGAATTAATGAAGAAATGTGGTTTTAAAACAATTTAAATTTGTAAATATGGGTGTCTTATATGTTATTAATTCATTTGAGCTTATAACCAACTCAAAACAAGCTCTTATAGACTTCAATCTTGCCAAGACCTCACAAAATTCCTAGTTTCAACCTGAGAGGCCAATTTCTCTTGTTTGGTATAGAACACACATGTTACATGGTACATTGGGATAATAGGGGAGGTTTAATACCATATTACTCTTATATATTTTTTAATTTTTAGGTGGTTTCACGCTTCCATATTTATAAACTATTATTAAGAATTTAAAGTACTTTCAGGTTGCTTAGGAGACCCTTAAGAACCCAAGGAGACAAAATGAAGTTTTTTTCCTCTATATGGATTAAAAAATATTCCAAACCATAAATAACATGTCCAAAACTTTCATGATAATTACCTCATACCATTGGATTGTACTTGTAGATATAAGGCCATATAAAATAGGCCCTAAAAGACTAATTTTTGCTATTTCGGAGGTCCATCCAATGAGTCAAAACTTTAAAATTGGTATAAAGACCAAGGAGGATATCTTATAATAGAATCAAACACTTTTTTGGAGTTTGGCATGTGTGTGGATCATATATAATCATTTTAAATCTCTTGGTTGGGAGGCCTAATTAGGAAAGAGAAATGGGTAAAAAAAGATATCTCCATTCACTCTCAAAGCATGAAATTGTACCTAGCATTGTATGTCCTTAATGGGTACTATAATATTCCATCATATTTTTAGGGCCCTATATAATTTACTCTACATAAGGAGGTTTGTAATATTTTAGGGCTATAAGGAATTAAGCCTATGTGAGGCTTTTGGTAGAGGATTACTTGTTGGGGATAGTTTGAGGCCTCAAAATGGATTAGTGTAGGTCCACTATGGTTTCAATAGGCCATTCTTGAAGTTTGGATGAGCTGAAGAAGACAAATCCACATTTTGACACTTGTGTGAAAAATAAGCCTAAGAAGATGAAGAGTCCTCTAGACACCTTGCAAGAGAAAGGGGTGATGTGTCAAATAGAACATATTGGGGTTAGTTAATAGGTTTCAAGATTAGAGAAAAGAGGTAGGATAAACATATATAACCACCAATAATTACACTTATCCTTAAACATGTCAAGAAGAAGAGAAGTTTCAAGAAGCTAGTCAAGGTATCAAATAAGTTTTTCAACTCCCACACCACTTGAAGAGATGGAACATATTCAAAGGAGATACACATGGCATAATAGACCTATTGAGGTGGTTCCATAACTCCTATATTTTTTTAACTAATAAGACACTTTTCTACCTTCTCTCTCCTATGCCCTTCTTCTCTTCTTTCTCACTTTTTCTATATATTCAGCCAATTTTGGCTAAGTTTGAATCCTCCACCTGAGTATTGAGAATCCCTACTCATTTTCAGCCTTTGAAAAATAAATAATGATTTGTTCTACCTTCTCCATGAGTTGTTTCAATGTGTTTGTTAACTAGTTGATATTTTTAAGTGATAGATTCTCTTCCTTAGCATGTTATCCTTATTTGCATTCATATTCAGGTTTGAAAGTCTATTATAGGTTTCTTGAAGTTTTCTAATGAAATGTTCATGAGTTTTACTGAGTTTTATCTTCACTAGTTTCATTTCATGACCTTGTGTTTAGTTTTCCTAGATCAATATTCCTTCACAAACTTCCATGAGAAATACTAATGCAAGGAGAAAATTTTGATTAGTGTATGTGCAGTTTAGGCTTGTGTTTAAAGTGTACTTATAATTGGTTGGTAGTGGTCAAGTTAAAATTGGTGCATCACTTCATTAAGATAGGATTGCCTTATGTTTTATCTCTCCATTTTCATCCAAATGATATATTAGTTTAGGTTATGAGATTTAATAGACAAACAAAGGGAGCTAGCCCTTCAATCTAGAGGTTTACCCCTACTATAGGTAACCCACAAGCCTAAGGGTAATCCCATATTCGACTCAATTTAGAGAAGGATTGAACTACCTCTACAAGGTTGAAAAATTGAGTGACAATAATAGTTTCACCTAAATATTTAATAGGTGTATTTTAATACCTTGTGGAATAAAAGTATGAATTCTTCACAAATATTCTTGCATATTTAATTTACACATCTTAGGTTTTAGTTTATAAATTGAATAGTAAGAGTTTGGGAAATGAAACTAGGGTTTGGGTTTTAATAATAAATGGTCATATGGGTTTGTTCATTATTATTCTTAGTTTATATGATACAAATTTAAGAACATGAGATGGATCTAGGCAAAAGATATGTCTGTGCAAAATTATCCTTCAAGACAGATAGCAATGGTCCCCATACTTAGTCTATTATGCATGAAGTTAAAATTAGGACCAAATAGAGATCTAACAGATCATGATTTTTTTTATAGATAAATATATATGGTGCATGTTGATTTTAATGAGTCAAAGTGTTCATTGGTTAATGAATTTAAAGATCGAGCTCCTTACAAAAGGATCAATAGAGTGTGTTTATTCTAAGATGTCTAGAAGTAGCGAGATGAGGACAAGTGTTCAAAGTTTAACATAAATAATGATATTATTATAATATCTAATAGTGAATGGGTGTCTATACAAATATATATCAGTGGTGTGTATTGAGCGAGATGTTTTCAAAGTGTTCAATGTTTAACATAGATAAAGATCGAGCTATGTATAGGAAATCGACAGAGTGTATTAAGTCAAATAGTCAAGATGAAGATCCAACGATGAGTGATGAATGTTAAATGTAAATATACTTCAATAAATATCTATGGTGTCTATTTCATATAAGTATAGAGGGAATGATATGATATAAAAGTGGTTTAGGTTTAACTATGACTGTTGGTATTTGAATATTTGAATTTTATAAAAGGAAAAACTAGTGCTCTATATTTTATCCATAACTTTTGATCCAAGATGAATTTAAAGTTGATATAAAAATAAATTTAAAGAGGAATCCATGGTGAATCTATTAAACCTAGTTAAAATGTATAAATGTTTGTACAAGCAAATATATTGAGCTCCAAAGTTGATTATGTGTTTGAATGTGTTCTACAAGTGACCCAAGAAGGATAATTGAGTTTGTATTGATGATATCTAGATGTCTCATGTTGAATTAACTATTGGATAATGTTATAGAAAACATAATTATAAATTTTTTGGTAGTTTGATTTCTTACCAATCTATATTTTGTATGAACAAAGATGTATAAGTTGATTGTGTTTATTGAATGCATTGGTAATTTGAGTGACCATCTTCAAGAGGTAAGTTAAATGTGTTCAGAGTAGAATTGAATAATAAAATAAGAATGAAGATGTTTTATAAGTATCTAATACTTATTATAAGGATTTTTTTTTAATAATATGCCTTTTATCAGATATGGAGATTCAAAATAACTTGACTATATTTTAATTGTATATGACTAGTCTAAGTGGTCATTTTGTGTATGTTGTTTTGAGTTATTAGAACATGTGTTGATGTGTCTAAATAAAATGTAGGTACATATGAGGTCTTTAAGGTTTAATTTTTTTTATATAATCATATGGATATGTAAAATATTTGAATATTTGGTTTAGAAGTTTGAGACTATGTTTTCTATGTATGAAGATCTGAAGAGCTAAAAGAACTAATTGGTAGGTCCATGTGTGGAGTTGGTATTATAGATGACATGGACCTATGTGGTAATGATAAATGGGATATTGGAGATATTTTTATATTTTATAAGAATTGGCAAAGGATGAATTTGTTCCAACTAGTCTCACATGTAATGTGTGAGTATGAAGGCCTAATGGTTTTAGGTCTCACCAAGACCTAGTGGCTATTTGAGTGTAATGAGGAATTAGCTGACCTATGGAGTATGTGGTTATTACATTTAACATGTATTATTACCTATTTAATTTTTTAAAAAAGTGTGTTAATCATCTTGGCCAACCAAGATGGGTTATACCTAGAGTATGGTATAAGTACAAGGCCTATTTGGCCTTAATGTTATTTTTGTGTGAATGTGGAGCCAAGTAAAGGATAAAAAATTTGAAAGAGAAGGTATAGGTCAGTAAGGACCAAAAAATAATGAATAATATTAGAAATTATTATTTGATTAAGGTGATGAAGATGATCACATAGATCATTGGACCTAATAATCCTAGAAGAGGCAAAATGAGTGAATATGCTCAAGAGGTTATTTGAGAGAGTATGTATTATGAGTGAAGGAAAGGTGAAGGTTTTGTGTTATAATTGGATGGGTTGAAGGGAAAATTAGGTTGGTGATGGTGTGTATGAATTTTAGGTCATATTTATGATGTCATAACACTACTCTTATAGTTCTGAATATTGAGTATGAGTGAACATTTGAAGAGTGGGGTTAGTTGGGATATGTCATGTGTCCTAATTGATCTTTGTGTGTTGGTTCAAGCATCTAATTTGAATTGACCAAAAATGATTTTTGGATGAAATATTTAAGTTTAAGAGTGATAATAATTTGTCCATCATCAGGTGTTGAATACATCAATTTAAAGGTGGAATTGTTCATTTTAAAGGAGGGTCTAAAGGACTTGATCTTTCTTAGGGGTAGTTGATCCTTGTGAAATAGGTGTTTCACTAAAGGAATTATGTCATGAGGACATGATAAAGGTTTTAAATAAAAATTATTTGACCAATAGGTGGTCAAGAGGACTTTATCATGTTAGGGAAGGTGCTCTTTGTGGAATAGGTGTTTCACTAAATCCTGATCAAAAGGACTTGACTAGTCTCTAGTTTGTTATAACTTATAAGACAATTAATACAAGTTTTTGAAGGATTTAGACTGGTTTTTATTCCCCAAGAGGGTTTCCCATGTATGTCATGTGTTATGTGTTTGATCTTCAATTGTCTTTCTTGTTCATTGTTATATGCCTCATTAACATATGTATTGAATGATTAAGAGTTTGAAGGAATTGGAATTGGAATTATATTATCTAGGCTCATTGATTCACTCCATATTAGTGATTTTTACTCTAACATGTGTGTGTGTGTGTGTGT
This sequence comes from Torreya grandis, assembly GCA_037957365.1. NCBI lineage: Eukaryota > Viridiplantae > Streptophyta > Pinopsida > Cupressales > Taxaceae > Torreya > Torreya grandis. The sequence goes on along the minus strand of JARHVA010003126.1, from coordinate 237,198 downwards.
GTGTGTGTGTGTGTGTGTGTGTGTGTGTGTGTGTGTGTGTGTGTGTGTGTGTGTGTGTGTGTGTGTGTGTGTGTGTGTGTGTGTGTGTGTGTGTGTGTGTGTGTGTGTGTGTGTGTTTATATGTCATAGTATAGGATACATAAACATCATATAATAAGGTTATGTGTCACATTCATCCATATATAAGAAATGGGTCATGTCATAGTCACCTTTATAGTACATAATACTTCTTTAACATATCTTGCTAATGATTACTCTCTTAAATAAAATCCTCACTCCACTTCCTTACCATAACTATTCATATATTTAAATATGTAATATATGTTACAAGAAAATTCTCTCTCCATTATTGCATGTATATTATCTAGGTGCATCACCTTTTCCCTTGATAATACCTACTATGTCACCATCACTTGTTGAATTATTATGTCATCTCCTCCTATAGGTATTATAGTAGATGTATACATACTTTTTTGTTATTCTCATCTATTTTGTACTCATGTTTCATATCTAATAGTTTTAATATCTTTAACATTTTGTCCCATATATGGTTCTAATGTATTCATCATTGAGGCTCTATTATAGTAAGGAATGACACTATCTAGTATCATGTGATGTGTAGCCTAGATAAATGATAACCATCTTATCATTGAATATAAAAAACATAAAATACAACCTATTAATAATCTATATATTATAATCAACTTATCCATATATAACTATTATAATTTCAAGAATAACTATCTCTAAGTCTAGGAAATATGGTGAAAAATAATACAAACACTTATCATACCTGGATGTGTATGATCCTAATAAAAACTACCAAGGACCTCATTGTCATGAATATACTCATCCCTCCATTATGAAAAAAATGTCACCTCACATCTCTACCTTTGTACAATCATCATAAGTGGTTTTGACCTCATATATTATGCATGTATCTCAAGGAAAAATTCAAAATCTACATAACACATAGTCCCATTGATAATATCCACCCTCTTTCCTCAAAATATATTTAATTTTCTTGCCCCATTATCTCAGGAATATTTTTTTATTGATAGGTTATATTATATTTCACGCCATGCCTCTCTTCCATCTCCAATTTCTATCTTTATATATCAATGTTGTCTCCTACCTTGAGGATATGGAGTGCATCATTGTGTCAAAATTATGACTTTAAGCCATGGACCCTATTCTCCCATTCCACATGGACCCTTTTCATATCATTACCTATATGGGTGTAAGACCATATGCATTTTTCAATGTGGAAAAATGAACTTCCATAATGCTTGATCACATGAATACCTTCTAACGCAATATGTAGATTTATTTGAAATATTTGATCATCCTCATGCCCGCACTATAAATTTTCAACTTTTACATGCATTTACTATCCCTTTGTATGAATTTTGATCTATCACGTCCCTCTAAAATATTTATACTATTGAATATCCTCTTTGGGATCCCACCAAAGGTTGTCAAGCCCATCACCTAACTCATGAAAAATTATTTTATGTTTTAATGGTTACAATTTCATCTTGTACATGAAAATTAATCATATATAAAAATGAAAAAATAAGTCATAAGATACTCTTAATAAAAAATTTATAAAAATCATGTTAAAATTTAACCTAAATACCCATGTCTATGTTGTATACTATGGCCTACTCTAGATCTAGTTGACACATAATGATTGAAAAAATTGGTACCCATCATATTACTTATGACATAAGACTCATGTTACCATCATCCAAAAAATATCTTTCTTGATAATTAGAATCAATTCTATACATACATACATTAATCACTATGTATGAATGTGGATAGTAATGCAATGATCATGTTTCCCATTATGAAAGTTATTTTATATCTAAAAAGGTATTAATAATTTTTCATATCATGGGAATTCCTTAAAAATATATTTAAGCATAGACATATTATAGTGTGATATCCACCTCCATTACATACCCATCTACCAACCAAATTTTTTAGTGTGGGTTTAGCAAAAATTCAAGAACATGGCCAATAAGTTTGCATCTAGAGGCACTTGAAACATCTCCATGATACTTTGAAAACCTAGACTAATATGGAAAATATTATCTACATCTGGTACCAAAGTCACATATATAGTCTATCATAATAAAACTCCTCTTTGTGTTTACAAAACTCCAACAAATAAAATATAGTCAATCTCTTATTAGAAAAAAATATTAAATACAACTAAAATGAAATAAGTACACTAACATACAAATTTACAATGACATCAATAATTTTGAAATTAAATCATAAAAAATGTGTATTTTTTTTACTTGATTAATTAACTAATAGTATGATATTGGTGAGTTTCATCATTTCATACTATATCTACCATGTAAAGTTCATACTTCATTGGTCATGAAAAATTCATACTTTATTAGTGATTCATGGCCTAAATACATCTACCATCCTTATAAATCATCTATATCAAGTATATTTAAAAAATCAATATAAATTCTATGATTTTCAAGCTTCAAAACATCATTGATCAAGTTAACAATGTTATACAACCATGAATATCTATTAAATGATACTAATTTTTATAAAAATTTTGACAAAAAAAAAACAATTTTACCTAAATTTTGATCTTCATTTTATCACTTCTTAGGGTAAATTCTATTAGATAATTTTCCCCGGCATCCATTTTTTTTATTTTACACTATCTACCAATCCCATAATTTAATAAAATTAAACTCAATAATAATAATAGTGTGTCTAAGTTATGTCCTTTACATTCATATCTCTATCCATTATCTATCATAGTTATCTTCACTATAAATGGTTTTCCAAAGCTTGAGAAATATCAAAATTTTAGAATTAAAATATACCAAATAACTGAACTTATCTATAGACACCTAAATTTGGTGACACTTCAAAATATAATTTTCTGACCTATTTTAACTTACATGTCTTGTGAATACACATTTAATATCATTATTTCTCATATCCATATATTTATCTATCAAATTTTCCAACCTAATTTTGTATCAAACATACATAAGATGTCCATAGTATGTTCTAGAAAACTCTAAAATTTTAAGTAGACTATCACCATATTGTAGATCCCTTATTTTACATATCTAGATAGTGTAAAAAATATTTGGATGTTATTATTTACTATATGTATTTTCATTTTAAAGTAGTATATGTGGATCCTTAACAACTATTTTTCAAATTTAAATCTTTCCCTTGTGCTACCATAATCATGTTTCATATGCGAGTCATGGGGGGAATATCAAAGATTTCATATATAAATACAAATCAAGACTAAGGAATAACTCACTTGGAAATTACATTAAGAACCACTTTCATATTAATAAATATATTTTCACACCCTTGAGACATTTTGTAAAATAATTCAAATATGAAAACCCCTCAAATGATCAAACCCTAAAACCAAGTTTGAATATAAATAGAAGGTAAAAATTTGTGTTATGATCCACACTTATAATATTTTAAATAATAATAATATAATGTAGATCAACTCCAAACATTATATTGGTGAGATAATATGCCCAATTATTTAATATATGTATAAATATAATAATATCCTTAAGGTATGGAAACACCATACAATACTCCTTTAGGAAGGCATAACTCCATAATCCCACTTTGAAGGGGCAACGTCCAATATCCTTATAAAACCAAAATAATAAAAAATTACTTAATTTATTGATATCTTTAAAATTATATTAATCTCCTTTATATATATATATATATATATATATATATATATATATATATATATATATATATATATATATATATAACTAACAATGGATGGATAACCTCCTAATCTCAATGTAGGTCGATCATTACCTAATGCACCAATTCCACAAGTTAGTCATATATTGGACATATATAACTAGCTAAGGGGGATATGTGCCACATTTTGGAATATCCATAAACCCATATACATTAATATATCATATCCTTAGGTACATATAGTTATTTCCCTAATTCATATGTTTCATCCCTAAAACATAAGAAGAAACCAAATAATGAGTGTGCTTCATATCATTGCACACTTGTCACCAACCTCAATCATATAACCATTCATATGTTATATTGGTAGGTTATAGCTCTCCAAGCTTATTTCCAACCTCTATTTTTCTACTATAATTCCATTCATGATCATAAATATACCACTTTGGTGTCTATGCATAATTATTCCTCATTTGATTTTATTTACCATATTCTATTGTGCTACTCTGATTCCATGCATGTCAATAGTAGTTATTCTTCCATGCATAATCATAGTGATTTATTGATTCATTCCATATTACATATTCCATTTATTTAATTTGATTCTATACTTGACCATATTAGTTTTTTTTTTGGTTTCCATGCATAACCATAATGATTAATCCATTGATTCCTTGGGTAACCATAGTGATTGGTATTTTGGTTTATTTTATATCCAAAGTGATTATTGATATGAAACTCTATGATATGGCTCCATGATTTTTTCCTCTCATGATAATGTGTTTGTTTATATAATTTATTGTTTTTAACCTTATCAACCTTTTATTCTACCTCTTCCAACTTTTCCTTTGGTTGTTCCTTTATCTCTTGAGTAGATTAAATTTTATTTTATGCTTATATTATTTCTTCATATATGCCACCATATGAATGTTCCTCATTATTTTCATCACCTAATTTGATCTCATCCTCATGATCCACTTTGAATGTTCTTTGTGCCTTTCCAACTATGATATCATGTAAAGCAACCTTCCTTGTATGAAAACTTCATGAAATTATTCTTCTCATTAATATTTATTATTTATATTGTCTCTAACCAATGATATCCAAGAAACATATCCACACCATCTATATCAAAAGCATAAAAATCTAAATGCAAAATATATTTGTTCATATTGAGCTTTAAATATTCAAAAACTTGAATATTCTTATCATTTACTTAAAATTTCTTAATATTATTTGATTGAACATATAGATTTTGAGAAACATAGATATTTATGAATTTATACTTTTTCATATGGTTTATGGATATAATTACCTTCCTAAAACTAAAAAATTAATGTTGTCAATCAATAGTGTGCCCTTGAGATAAAGTGTGTTGTTTCTCACTCCTAATGGAACATGGAATCTATCCTAAGTGTGGGTGATTTGAAAGGGAGATAATGTATATATAGGTATTATTCCATTATTTATTTCAATAAAACTTACTCTTAAACCTATTATCTACTGATTCTAGGAATGGAAAGGGTGAAAAAGGACATTATTTACAATGTTATTGAAAGGGAAAATAAAAATGAAGGTGATGAATAAATGTTTTATGATCAATTATGATTGAAATTAACACTCTTATGAAATTTATAAACTTTAATACATTATATACACTCAAGAGTGAATTCTACAAAAGTGTTTCGGAAGAAGGATTAGATAAACTCAGTTTATGCAAGGAAGGAATGTAAAGGAACTGAACTCACCTCTAATGCTTTAACTAAAGTTGATATAGAAACTTAATATGACCTGTAAAACATCAAATATATTTTATGAAGGTAAAATAGCTAGATAATAACATAGGAAAACAAATGCTTCACTATGTTATATCAATGGTAAACACATATACTTCACTCAAAAACCTTGAAAATGGAGGAATAAAAGCTTCTTATTTCTCTCAAAAGGTGAGAAAAATTTTTGTTATAATTTTGGAAAAAATAAAAGAAAATAATGATTAATTAATTTCTAGAAAATGATTTCAAATATATAAAAAAATGCTTGGAGACAAAGCAGCCCCAAAATAGGGGTCTTCAATCTTGGTCTTCTTCTGCCTTAAGTGTTATGTAGCACTTCTTCAACCCTTTAAAATAGTAATAATTATTAGTTTGGAATGTAAGAGAGAGTTTTAAAAAAATTGGGTAATTTTTAATAGGTTCATAATTACTGGTCAAGCCTTGACCACTTGGAGAGTGCCTAAATCCTTGCTAGAGCCTCGAGATACTAGGTCTTGTGTCTTTATTGAAGAATCAATCTTCCCCCTTAAAAATAGGAATTTAATTAATATTTTACTCTTAATTTAAAAAATATTATAGGATATTTATGATTTCCTTCCATGATCCATGGGATTTTATAAGCCTTCAAGTGCAAGTTTGACTCCTTCAATAAGCCTAGGCATTGGAAGGAGATAAGACATTTTTGGAGTTTTTAAGACCTTCGCTACCTTTGTAAAATTCCTAAAATTAAATATAACTTTTAATATATTAATATTTGTCATGGATAATGTATATTATACTTTTAAAATATTATATTAAGCATTTATATAATGTTTTAGTCTTTAGGCTCCTTGAAAATCTCATTTCCAATAGGGCATAAAAAGAAAAGGTGGAGTTTCTCTTTATGAATACACATATATTTCATGTATTATATTTAAATATCATATCATACCTATAAAAATTCCTTTTGAATACCTAAATTACTTAAATACTCAACTTTGCACCAAAATCATGAATTCCTTCATAATTCCTTGTAACCATTTTTTTGGCAAAGCTCCTTGTCTAGGAGAATATGGAGATGACAATGAGAAAATAAGAATATTTAAGGATAACCTCTATCCCCTTATATCTCCACACAAAATTTGGTGTCCTAGATCTAAGTGTTTCTTTTCTAGCACACTCTTTTAGTTAAATTAGGTTTAATCAGCACTCCTAGGCCTAAAAAGTGAAGATCTTGATCCTAAGACCCCACATATGTGTAAAAATCCCCAAAAAACACTTTATTAACTTTATCTATGATATCACCATGATAAATGTCAAATTTAATGATATAAAACACTGTGTAAGTATGAAAACCATGAAATGGTCATTGGTAAGCTTGCCTTTTAGAAACATTTTTAGACTGACCTAAAAGATTTGAATGGTTTGGGAAATTATGAGAAAATTTTATATATTTTTGAGATTATATAGGTAAAATAAGTTTTTAAACACCTCTCCCATTGATTGTCATCAATTTATGCTCTCTAAACCCTTTTAGGTCAAAAACCTTGAAAACATATAGTTTTGTACAAATCTATACAAGTGAAGATATAACCAAATTACATATGCAAGATATTTAGAGAGATCAAAACAAAATTTGGTAGTTTTTAGTGCACTTTTTTGGCATTTTATATGAATTTTAATCCTTTCTCTAAAAAATGGTCATAACTAGGGTTTTATGAGGGTTTAAGACTTATATAAGGTCTCAATGATTGTTCATAAAACTAGAAAATTAAAATAACATCATTTCACATGGAAAACATTATTATTATACCCCATTAACCTTTAAAAAAGGATTATATCCCCATACAAAGTGTGAGAGATGGTACATGCATATGAAATTATTCATTAGTTGACTATCTTAGCTTTCCTTGAGTGTGAGAGGTGTCAAAAATGGGTCTTAGGTCTCAAAAATAAATCCCAATGTTGGGATAATAATAAAAATTAAAATAAATCCCCTTCATGGTTATAAATTCTCTGAAATTGTTCAACATTCCTCTATATGCATTTGGTGCACTAGTTAACGTGCTTAGGTTTAAGACTGTCCTACCTTTACAAGCCCTCAAGGGAACTTAAACTAATAATTAAGGTTTTTTAACACTTTATAGTGTATTAATATCATTTTAATACTTTTAATTTTCCTTAAAATACATTCATGAGTTATGTAATTATTTATTTGTGTTATTGAACTCAAGTGGAGCTCTATGTCTCTTGACTAGACCCTACAAATGAAGTGGACCAGGTCTGAGACAAAATAATGGATATATCCACTATTTATATGACCTTTACAATTTAATTTAAATTTAAATACACTCAATATCACAAATTTTATGAAATTTCATAGATATATCATGTTTATAGAGGCCTCAAAACTCAAATTTCCCAAAACTAGCTACTTGGCTACTCAAGTTTTCAATAGATCTATGATTGAGTTGTTTAATCAATTTTGTGTTTAGGTATAATATTGAAAATTAATATTTTATAATTCATATGGAATAATTATAAAATAATTCCTATCCTCCCAATTCACTTCACCAACTTTTTAACTTCTCAAAGTGTTGTAATTACTCATTTCTTCTTTCTAGCTTACACTTTGCCAAGACTGGTTGTAGGCATTGTTCTCAATAGTGAAGGTATCCTATGAAAAATGGAGATGATGTATATTTATTGAGAGTTTTTATAAATAATTCCATAAAACCTATGGTATATTTATTAATTACAAACACTAATATAAAGTAACTTGACCCCTTCGTACCTCCTTCTCACACAATCAGTTTATCATAGCCTGTAGGTGTTGATACTTTTGAAGACTTAGGACTATGTATTATAGATTGTAATTATAGTTCAATAAATTTTATAAAGTAAAAAAATATTTTTAGGGTTATATAATTATCTATATGAATAAATATATCATATCCCTTCCTCAACCTCTACTACTTCTTCATCAATGTATACACTTTGCATGGCATTGCCTATTCTATACACAATGTTATACCTTGATCATGTCATATAGTTTAGAATATTAAGTCCTCACTCTTATACTCATATAATTCATACCATATCTTTAAATCATCCTCCATTTCTCATTTTGTCATACATCCTTCACATCAATAAACTCCATGACCAAAATATAACACTATTGTAGGTTTAATTTCTTCAACTCATTGGGTCTAAACTTAAAAGTATCTTTATTTTAGGTTTCCCTAAATTCTCAAGGAATTTATTGGCTCACTCCCAATATCACAATTTTTTATCTTATTATTATTTCACATATACCAAGACCTAATAATCTCAACCATATACCTCTACTCTTCTCATCTAGTATCTTGACTGTGAGTACCCCTTTTGGTCTTGATTGTAGGTGACTATTGAGCTTTATATGAGATAGTGGGTTGCATGAGAAAATGAGATGGATTAGTAATGAACACATATAAAACATAATACTATAAATTTTAGATAATTCCACTTCAAATTTCACTAAATATAAAAAAACCTTGACTTAAAAATAAAAACTCAGTCACTAATAAATTTTATGACTTTATTGTATGGAATGAGTACATAATGTTGGAAAACATATGAGGTAGAAACCTTGAGATAGGCCAATTATGGATCCATTTAAACATGTGAGTTTTCTCATTATTCATACTTTAATTAATCAATTCCAAGTGGCTTCCATGATTGATAAGATATCTTCCTTGAAGTGGCTTTAGAAATGGATGTTGTAGATGAACATTAGTTATTGTATGGACTGAGGAGAGGTGAGTGGCAAGCCTCAAGTGACAAAAGTAATTTTAATTATTATAATCAACCTTCCATGTTATTTAATTATCTTGGAGAATCTTGAACTTGATATGAAGAGGCTTGAATAGTAAGAACTCAATAAATAACTATTTACCTTAAACAAACCTAAAATACCTTAATTTCTCTAAATAAGAGATTTGTAATGTTGTTTTTTGACCAAGTTTAGCTTCATATGACTAAATTCCTCCATGATATCATTAGTCTCCTTGATGTTCTTATCACTTTGTGTTCTTGAACCTTTGAGTGAGCTCCTCTAACACATTAAGACCATCCTTAGACTTATGTTCTCTTATTTTTTGATGTAGGTGATGATTCTAGGTGCTTATGACTATCACCTTATAATGTAAGACCCTTTCAAGATTCTATAAAAAATTTAAAGTCTTAATTGTGCCTTGATATTCTTTGTAAGAAAAATTTAACCACCAACTTTACATTAAAGCCTCTTAAAATCCAACTTTAGTGCTTGAAGTGACAACCAAAATGGTCGTAGGTGATGGTTTTGGGTATTCTTTAGATGACTAGGACTACTACCTTTTATTGAGGTACCTACTCAAGATATAATTAATAATTTTGATTCCTTAATTAAGATTTAATTGTTCCTCTTCAACCTTGAACATCTATAGAACCCAACTCACCCTCAATACTATACTTAATCCACATGGAGATGTTTATAGGTGTTTTTTTAAGAGATTTGTATGGGCTATAACCAATTTGGTAAGTTGGTTTCCATGATTCACAATGACTTAATATATTTTTTATTTATTTAAAAATCTCAATTTATTGAAAGAACATGAGTTTGGTCACAAGAATGATTGAATGGAGGACATACAAGGAAGCACCTTTTACCTTAACTTTCACAAAGTTACCTTATTTTTTGCTAATAAGGAAAAACTTCAAGTTATTTGTCTCTCTCTCTTACTTCTCATGACTATATTTCACTAGTTTTCCTTTATTTTATTTATTTTATTGGCATAGCCTCACTCAAGACACTTTGAACCTTATTGAGGTAAAAATACATGGTTATTCATAACCTATTTTGCACTCTAAGGTGGAAGTCTAACTACTATAGGTTTTTTTGAAGGCTCATTGACTATGTATAGGATGTTCATGGATATTAATTTTCCTATAAATTCATCACTCACATTTTCATTATTCATTTCACCATCACTTCTTCCAAGGCATCATAGAGCTCAAGACTAACATTTATATCTCCCACATACTCTATAACTATAGTACAAACTAGAATTATGATCAAGTGATGCAAGAGGATTGTAAGTGAAGACTTGGATAATCATATTAATTTTTAAATTTATGAATTTAATTAGTTAATAAAGTGAAATTAATACAAGGAAATATGTATCACTCTTCTACATGGCTCTTAACATATTCAAACTAACTCTTACAATCCATATAATATGTAATTGAAGGGAGTAACTATAAATTCTCATTGTAAAGTGTGTTTGGAATCTTTATAAACATATTTATCAAACTCCTAATCTTGAAATTTTATCTCAAGAGTTTCACACTATGGTATTGGACCATTTGGTAATCAAACTTGTGAATTGCTCAAATGTAGACCATGTCTCCACAAGCATGCATACTTGAAGAAGATGGATAAGGAGTACATATCAGATAAAAAAACATGAATTAAATGAGATATAGAGGGATAATATGATTAATTAATCACTAAAAAACCTCTGATAATTACCACCATGGAGAATAAATAGGAACTTGTAACAAAACTCACTGATACAACCTATACGCTAAGGTATTCTTATTTCAAGTGAAAGTATCTCATGTATATTAATTTTCCAATGAAACCACCATAAAAATGAGAATAATTAAATATAAAATAATCCATCAAAACCATTCCTCTCCATTGATTTATGAGCTTGATAAATAGGTAAAAGAACATACCCCTCTCAAATGAATAGGCCATCGTGATCTGCTATCATTCTTATAAATTATTCATATTTAAGAGGTAACAAATGAAAAAAACAACTCCAATTATTTAAATATTATTTTTACCCATAATAATGGACAAATTTTTAGCTCCTAACTCTCTCTCCTCTTTTCGTATTGAGCATTTGAAAATGGTGCTTCTAAAGCTGCCAAAGAGGTTGATATAGGAGATAAAATGGTTTTCTTCTTTTTAAGACCTTAAAACTATTTTAAATCAATTTTTAAACCTTTTAATGGACAAATAATGTCTTAAATATTATTTAAACTTAATTTTATGTTTAAAATTATATGGATGGCCTCAAATTAGGCCTTTTTATCACTAAAACTACCAAAAACACTTGAGAATTTTTATGAAAATGATGAAAAATAGATCCATTATACTTTTCATGCCTAAAAAATTACATCATGTTATTATTCTAGCCTCAAACTATCATTCACTTTGAAAACTTGCTTTAAAAGCCAAAAAATAACCTAAATGTAGTAAATTGGGTCATGAAGTTAGTCAAACTTATCACCAACCAGTTAGATCAATTTTAAATCATGAAATGACTCTTATCAAATCCATAATTCCTTTTAATATTTTAGATGCTCTTTTCACTTATTGACACAAGTTGAAACTGGTCACAAAGGAGGCTAATCAAGCATATGACTACGATGACCATCTCAAGGACATTATAATACTAACACACCAATTTACAATTAAAAAAGCATGATAATCAAAGTTTCAAATAGTAGGGGTGATAGTTTGACTTATGAGGTCAAGCTTGCCAACATTTTAGTAACTCAACTAATAAGCATGCCTATTATGCTTGAGAACCAGACCATTTACATATCCTTTAGAATCATAAAACCAAACTTACATTTGAGAATAATAGTGATAAATCTTATGATTATGACTTCTTTGACATGAAATAAGACAACTTTCTTCTCCAAAACAAGGAAGGAAACACATAAAACATGGGAAACTTACTAACAAATAAAATGTACAAATAAAGCACTTATTTGAGACAAAACATAAAAAAAACTAATGTGTTAAGACAAAAATTGGAGGAAAAAATTAAACTATATACAAATAACTTAGATCTCAATAATAGTGTTTCATATGTATCCCATTAACTAGGATTGGAAGCACCTCACCATCCATCTTTGCAAGTTAGAAGGCATTATGGGATTTGTAATGAGATATTGTGTATGGGACACTCCAAATGGATTCAAAATCGGTATCCCTTTCTAGTTTAGCTCTATCATCATCCCACTTGAGAACCAAAAATCCTTCTTTGAAACTTTGTGAAGAAGCTCCTTTGTCAAAGGATCTCTTCACTTGTGTTTGGTGAATTTCAATAGATATCATAGAATTATTTCTAACATCTTACAACTCCATAAGCTCAACATTCATGATCTCCATTGGTTTATTCTCAAAAAACTCAAGCTAATGCAATTTACTAAAGCAGGTACTCAAGAGAAATGGGTGACCTTTCTTCTTTACCATAGACCAGCTTATATAGAAGTTGGTTATTGATCTTTGGTATGTGATCCTATCATCCCATAGAGTTGACTTCAACTTTAAATTCCATGACCTCTAATTATCTTCAATAGTCATTCTTATGATCTTCAATAGGTTCTTATTGGTGGAATTAGCAAAGCCATTACTTTTTGGATAGTAGTTTGATGAAGTGTTGAGGTAAACACCATGTTGAATAGCCAATTGGCTGATCCTAGCTCCCACAAAATCCATGACATTATCTAAAATTATGGTCGAAGGAACCCCAAATCTACTAAGCAAACCTTCATAAAAATCTAGTAAATTGGATAAGTTTGCTTCTTTTAATGTTATTACCTCTATCCATCTTATGAATTAATATATGGAAATAAGAATTCACTTATGGCCTAAGCTTGAATGGGGGTTAATGATTCCAATAAAGTATAATCCCCATTAGATAAAAGGCTGGTCCACCATAATTTATTGGAGAGGTAAAGCTTCAAGTTTCACTTTTCCTACAAACATAACACATTGCTTGCATTTCCTAACCCATGCATGATAATAACTATATATACTTGTTCAATAGTATCCACCTCTCATGATCTTAAGGGTTTTATTAATTACTAATAAATTTCTTCCACCATGTCCATAATGGAACTCTTCAAGTAACCTTTGTGTTTGGCTTGGATTTATACACCTTAGCAACATACCATTGATGTATTTCTTGAAAAAAAAGGCATAAATAAGAAGAAATGGAATATATTTAAATCTAAAATATCTTATTTTTTTATCAATTAAATGAGAAGGATAATAACCATCTTGAAGATATATTACCAATTCATGAAACTATCTAGAAGGTGAGGTATGATCATCTACAACTTCTTCATCATTCAGCACTAAAATTGCCTATTTAACCTCTTGCAAGTCTTAGGCTAGATGTTCACAAAGTCCTTTACCTCTAATAAAATTTATGACTTTTATTTCCACATCATAATATATTACTCTCATTATCTATCCAGCCCTCTTCTCATTTATATCCTTGTTCAAGAGGAACTCCTTGATACTTGGATATAAAATCATTAAGTGTAGCTTATTATTAGATAAGGAATATCTAAACTTGTTGAAAGATGTGATTAATAAAAGGACATGCTTTTCAACAAAATAATACCTTGTCTCATATTATTCCAAGCATTGAATTAAGAATTATATTGGCTACTCCAAGGCCTCATGATTTTGTTACATAAGAATACCTGAAATGGTGTCCATGTTAGCATGTGTAGAAGATGAAGTCTTTTGAGAAATATAGATTTATAAGTGTATGAGCACTAGATATGGATTGATTTATCTCTTTAAAACTCTTCATTCCTTACTTGGACTAGATGAAACTTTGATTCTTCTTTAGAATGGTTTTAAGAAGCTTAACTAAAGTGGCAAAATCTGAAATATATCTTCTCATAAAATTGATTTTTCCTATGAAGCTTTACAAGGCCTTTTTGTGCTTAGTAAGGAAAGAGAAAGAATTGAATATATTATTTCAAGATCTATACTTACAATATGTTTCAAAACCACATTTCTAAGAAGCTTACCTTCATGAACTGAGAATAAACACTTTTTGGGGTTAAGAGACACCCCAAATTACCTACACCATTCAAAAACTTATTTGAGATGGACCATATGCTCACTTTCACTCTTTGAAAACATGGTTATGTCATCCAAATAGACAAGTAAAAACCTATTAATAAGACCTTGGAATTCCATATCCATGGCCCTATAAAGGTTACTACAACATTGGATAAACTAAAAGTTATGTTTCTATATGCAAAGGTCCCCCACTTTATAGTGAAGGGTGCCTTGAATTGGTCCTCTTACTTAACCAAGACTTGATTATAGCCACTATATCTATCTAAAAAAGATAACCTATCTGAACCTATAACCAACTATAAATTTTTTTCCATGGATGACATGTTAGGTGTGGAGCTTGATTGTCTTCCAAGATTAGAGGTTAAAATTATGATGTTATTTTAACTAGGTTTTGGATCTTATTCTTTGTATCCCCAATAGCATGAGGGATTGTAAGGGGGGGGGGAACCCCCCTTGTGGGGTCCATGGAGGATTACCCCATATTGAGGGTCCTGGGGGGGGTACGTGTCCTGGTGGGGGTTTAGGGGAAATGGCCCTAAAGCAAATTTTTTTATTAAAATTACCTTGTAAAATTGTAATTTCATAATCAATATGGGCTATTGATTAAAGGTTTCTAGATTTGATGGTATATGTTATGTTTAAGTGTTTTTCACCCTTAAATGTATTGATACATGTCTAAGATGAAATAACATATTGTACACATAGGGGAGGCAAAGAAGGTAGAGTGGTGTAACAAGTTTTGTTTCTCTCTTATATTGCTATAAATAATATATTGAACAAGTTTGGTGGATGTAGCCCATCTTGGGTGAACCACAATAAAGTGGGTGTCTCTTATTTTGTGTATGTTTATGATTATTTTTTGTATGTTTAATTGATTCATTTCATAGTCTGTCTTATATGCAATTTGGGGATAAATTTATGTTTTATTTTATCCTAACAAGTGGTATCAGAACAAAGGCTTTATTTGCATAATTTTAAATCATAGGAAGAAAAGGGTGACCTCAAGTGGGAGATATGGTGGATGAAAATAAATCTAAGGTGGATAATTTCAATGGAAAAAACTTTGGATTGTCGAAGATGTAGATGGAAAATTACTTTTATCAAAAGGACCTATATTTTTTGGGAGGGCAAGCTAAGAAGCCATAAAAAATTTCAGATGAAGCTTGAGAACTATTTGATCAAAAAGCCCTTGGAACTATACGGTTGTGAATTGTATATTATATAGCATTTAAAATATCACAAGAAAAGACAATAGGTCTTATGAGTGCATTATGAAATTTATATGAAAGACCCTTTAACTCAAATTGAATATTTTTGATGAAAAATTATTTAATATGAAAACATCTAAAAATGGTTTAGTACCAGATCATTTAAATGAATTTAACATGGTTACTAGTTAGTTACATTCCATAAATATTAACTTTGATGATGAATTTATGGATCTTCTAATTATTTATTCCTTGTCTAAAAGTTGGAATAGCTTGGTAATGGTAGTAAGCAACTCTATGTCTAATAATGCTAAACTAAATTTTGAAGATGTGGTGGGTGTTATCCTAAGCGAGGAAATGTGAAGGAAAACCATAGGTGAAACATACATATATGGATATTCATTAACAATGGATAATATAGGAAGGAAAAAGAATAAAGGAAGAGGAAAATATGGAAAATAAAAAGGGGGTGCAAGATATACATCAAGAGGTAAGATGGAATGTTGGATCTATGGCAAGCCAGTACACATAAAGAAAGAGTGCTAGTTTGAAAGGATAAATTAGGTAAGGACCCAAAAAAAGGTAATAAAGAAGCAAATGTAGTAGGTGATGTATTATAATATGTTTTTATACATTCTTTGGATAATATTTTTTAATCTTGAGTTTTAGATTCAAGTGCTTATTTTCATGATACCCCTCATAAACATTATTTTATAGATTATGTTCAAGTTAATTATGAGAATATTTACCTTGGTGATAATGAACCTTGTAGTATTATTGGAAAAGGAAGTGTTTATGTTAAATTACAAAATGTAAACACTTAGGTGCTAAAGGATGTTAGGCATGTTCCAAGCTTGAGGAGAAATACGTTCTCTATAGGGCAACTAGGTAGTGAGGGTTGTATGGTCACATTTACAACCAAATGATGGACGTTTACAAAAGGTTATATGGTGGTTGAAAAAGGTAATATAGTAGGCACTTTATATTTATCTACAAATAATATTAATTCATCCTGTGTTGTATCTGCTACAAGTAAAGATGCAAATTTGTGTCATTATAGACTTGGGCACATGAGTGAAAAGGGAATGAAGACCCTACATGCAAAAGATAAACTATCAGGTCTAAAAGAATTAGATCTAGACTTTTGTGAGCATTGTGTATATGGGAAACACAAATGTGTGAGGTTTCTCAGGGTTAGACCAGCTAGGAAGGAGCAGAAGTTAGAGCTTGTGCATAAGGATGTATGGGGACTAGTTTAGGTATATTTACTTGGTGGTTTAAATTATTATGTCACCATTATTGATGATGCAACTAGGAAGGTTTGGTTCTACTATATAAAAAGGAAATATGATTTTTTTGATACATTTAATAAATGGAAAGATTTAGTTAAAAATGAAATGGGTTTAAAACTAAAATGTCTTAGATCAAATAATGGAGATGAGTATTATAGTAACACTTTTAACAATTACTATTCAAAAAGTGGAATTTGTAGATAGAAAATAGTTTCAATAACTCCACAATAGAATGGTGTGTCAAAAAGAATAAATAGGACTATTATGGAGCATGCTAGATGCATGAGATTGCATATAAGTTTGCTTTTACATTTTTGGGTAGATGTTATAACTAATGCAATTTATCTGATAAATAGAGGACCTTAAAGTTCTTTAGATGGTGGAATACTAGAGGAGGAATGGACTATAAAGAAGGTAGATTATTCTTTTCGATGAGTTTTTGGTTGTGAGGCATTTTATTATATTGACAAAGATCATAGGAAAAAGTTAGAAGCTAAGTCTTAGAAATGCACATTTATTGGTTATGAAACTGATGACTATGGATTCCAGTTGTGGAATATAGAAGATAATAAAATAATAAGGAGTAGAGATGTTATGTTCCATGAAAAATTCATGTACAAGGACCAATTGTAGGAAAAGAAGTAAGAAGAATCTAAAATGGAATATACAATATTAGAAAACATTATATAAAAACATGTCCCAAAGGTTCTTGATCAAAATGTGCAATAGGAACAGGTACTTCAAACCCCTGTTAGAAGATCTGTAAGAGTAAGTAGGCCACTTGATCATTTTTATCCTTATTTATATTATTTATTACTTACTGATGATGGTGAGATAGAAAACTATGATGAATTAGTGCATATTGATGCCAAGATAAGTGAGAGTAAGTTATAAATGAGGAGTATGATGCTCTAATGGAAAACTAGACATGGGATTTGGTGGAGCTTCACAAAGAAAAGAAGGCATTTCTGAATAAGTGGGTATATAGGATAAATGAGGAGAATAAAGGTAAAAAGAAATTTAAGGCCAGAATGTTAGTTAAATATTTTACACAAAATAAAGGTATAGACTTTGACAAAATATTTTTTAGAATAGTTAAAATGACTTCTATAAGAACTATTTTAAGTTTAGTAGAAGTAGAATATTTTCATCTTGAACACTTAGATGTGAAGACTACATTCCTTCATTGTGACTTGGAGGAGGAAATATATATGGAGAAACCATAGGGATACAAAGTAAAAGGTAAGGATAAAATGGTGTACAAGTTGAAGAAGAGTTTATATGGATTAAACCAAGCTTTAAGATAGTGGTATTTGAAATTTGATAGTTTTATGACAGAATAGGGTTATTGTAGATGTCATTATGTATATTTTAAAAGTTTTGAAAATGGCAGATACTTTATTTTGCTTTTATATGTGGATGATATGTTTGTAGCTGGGTCCAACATGCACAATATTAATATACTCAAGAAAGAGTTAAGTGATAGCTTTTCTATGAAGGATTTAGGTGTAGCTAAATAGATCCTTGGTATGAGGATAACTACATATAAAAATAATAGGAAGCTAGATTTATCATAGCAAGGGTAAATCAAAAAAGTGTTAGAAAGATTTAATTTTCAAGATGCAAAATTAGTTGGGACACATTTAGCTACACACTTTAAATTAACAAAGGAACAATGTCCTAAAACATTAAAAAAAAAGAACCTAATGTCTAAAATTCCATATTCATCAATAATTGGAAATTTAATATATGCAATGGTGTGTATGAGGCCAGACATTACACATGCAGTGGAAGTGGTGAGTAGGTTCATGAGTGATCTAAGAAAGGAACATTGAAATGAATTAAAATGGATCCTTCATTAATTAAGAGGGACCATAGATATAATGTTAAGCTATGGTGTATTAGATGTGAAATTATAGGGATATGTTGACTCAGATATGATGGGTGACTTAGATGGTAGAAGAAGCACTATAGTGTATGTGTTTATAGTAAGTGGTATAATAGTTAGTTGGGTATCATGGTTACAGAAGGTTATGGCACTTTTAATCATAGAGGTTGAGCATGTTGTTACTATGGAAGCAAGCAAGGAAATAATTTGGTTATAGAGATTGATAGAAGAATTAGGACATAGTCAAGAAATATGTACTCTATATAGTGATAATCAAAGTGCAATCCATCTAGCCAAAAACTTAGATTTTCACTCCATAATAAAACATATTCAATTGCTATATCATTTCATTTGTTCAGTGATAGAGGAAGAACAACTAAAATTGAATAAGATGCATACCAGTAAAAATCCTATGGATATGATGACCAAGGTAGTTACAAGAGAAAAGTTGAAGATTTGCTAAACTTTAACTGGTCTTCATTGATGATAATTTAAATTAATGAACTTGTGTAGGTCCAAATAGTATAGTGGATGTAGTAGTGGTGGAGTTTTTGTAGTTAGTCTCCAAGTGGGAGATTGTTAGGTGTGGATCTTGATTGTCTTCTAGGATCAAAGGTTAAAAGTATGATGTTATTTTAGTTAGATTTTAGATCCTATTATTTGTATCCCCAATGGCACGAGAGTTTGAAATGGGAGGAACCCCCCTTGCAGGGTCTAGGGGTGTTTGGGGGGGCCATGCACCCTGATGGGGGTTTAAGGGAAACACCCTCAAAGCAATTTTTTAAATTAAAATTGCCTTGTAAAATTGTAATTTCATAGTCAATATGGGCCATTTATTAAAGGTTTCTAGATCTGATGGT
Organism: Torreya grandis; assembly: GCA_037957365.1. Lineage (NCBI taxonomy): Eukaryota > Viridiplantae > Streptophyta > Pinopsida > Cupressales > Taxaceae > Torreya > Torreya grandis. The sequence goes on along the minus strand of JARHVA010003126.1, from coordinate 217,532 downwards.
GGAGGTTATGGTTAGGTGTTTTTTCCTTGAAATGTATTTATACATAGCTGAGTTGAAAAAAAAATATATTATACATAGAGAGGAGGTAGATAAGGTAGAGAGGTGTAACATATTTTATTGTAGATTTTGTTTCTCCCTTGTATTGTTAGAAATAATATATTAAACATGTTTGGTGGATATAGCCCATCTTAGGTGAACCATGTTAAATCTAGTGTCTCCTATTTTTTTCATGTTTATGATTATTTTATATATGTTTAATTGATTCATTTCATAGTTTTTATTATATGCAATTTGGGGATAAATATGTGTTTTATTTTATCCTAACATGACAATGGATAGTGATATTTAAGGGAATCCTTATTCAAATCCCATAAGTCAACACATAGTATAATCTTATCATTCTTCTTCCATAATGGAACAAGGTTTGCTACCTAATTTGAGTGCTTGTTTAGAAATATGATAGTTGACTCTCTGAGCTTATGAAGCTTAATTCTCATCAAAGTGACTAATAATATTTATTTTTAGTCTCTAGCTCAATGATGTGTTGAGCTAGACTTGGGTCATATACTTTTAGATCAATATATTTCCATGCAAACACATCATAAAAAATCATACATAATTCAATGAAAGATTCTATTTTTGAAGGAGTGCATACTTTACCCAATTTCAAGTTCATTCCAACTGTAATCTCCACATTGGCATAGTGCTCTTCTTTGGTTGACAAAGATGACTTCTATTTTATCATCTCATCATCACCACTGAATATGATCTCAAGTGAGACCAATCCTTTAGGAAGATGATTAGTTTTTAGTTTCATAATATGATCTCCATACTACTATAATAACTTTGACTTATTCTTGGAGGATAATTCGGCCTCCTTTTGCAAGAATCTGGCAATCTAATTATCATCCTCAAATACTTATCAATTCCCATGGTTATTCAGAATGGAAGGCCTCAAAATAATGTTAATGTGTGATTGATTTTTTTCATTTTTAATATAATCTATAATGCTAAATTGATCCCCTATGGTAGCCAACCTATTTGCATGTTTATGATTATCTCTTTGTATTACTTGAATGTTAAAAGCTTGAAAGTCCTCAAGTGAGTCCCACACCCTATGATTATAATATCTAATAAATGTGTATTTACATATGCTAAAATCTCTTACTTGGTGAACTATCATTTCACTATCACCAAAAACTTTCAAGGTGTTGATTCTCATCTTTCTATCCCACTGCAAATTGTGAAATAGTGCCTCTTACTCTGCAACATTATTTTTATAACCAAACTAAAAATTAAGTAAGTAAAAATAACTTTGATTTTATGGTGAAATAAACATCATTCCATCCCTGGTACTATGTTTTTTCCTTGATCTATCAAAGTACAACTTCTATAAACCTTCACTAGATTCATCATCCTTCACCATGACTAGAATTAGTGCATCATCTCATGGATGCAATAGACACAAAGTCCCTCCTCCTTAATTATATTATAAGGAGAATGATCATGTAATTTTTAGCTCCATTCATAAATTAATAAATCTATAACTCTATCTAAAATTTATTTAGTTTCCACTCCACTAGCTTCTAACACCTCATCCTAGATGACATAGTTAGTGTTTACAACACTTAACATATAAGGATCCAATTATAAACATGAAATGGGTTCAGAATGGATTGTTACCTTTGTACCTACCTAGTTATAAAAATTAATTATGTACAATAAGATAATTATTATCCCCCAATATTTGAGGTGAAGTCTCTTGATAAACACATGGTAAAGTAAGGAGGCAAGTCCACCACCACTACATCCTATTGAATGGTAACATTTAGACAAACATTTAATGTCATATTAAAGTTATTAATTATGCCTACTATATTTTTTTGTGACCCATCCAACTAAAATACCCCTTTTGCATTTGGTTCATAAACTAAACCAAGCTTATCTATAATTTGATTTGGCATGACAGTGTTATTGGATCCACTATCCACTATACAGTTATGAACTAAAGTGTCACAAACAATCAAAGAAAGATAAAAATATGGTGTTTTAACTTATTTTACTTCATATTTTCCCATATTTGTCTCTTTTTTTAATTTTTTGACCTGATGTCTTTTTGGATGATCCAAATTTGTCAATACTATATTCTCCTTCTCAGCTAGTTTTGACACCACTTTGAGAGATGAAAGTTCTTGTATGAACATGTCCTTTTATCCTGGGATTACTAAGGAATACCACATTCTCATACTAATATTTGAATTATTCATATGATTAAGAATTATATAAGTAACTACACCTACCATTGGATACACTTTTTAAATAGTTGGTTGATCTTGAACATGTGATGTTTGATGAGATTTGCTAACCTCTACAACCTAATTTTTCTATGGTATAGGGGTAGAAAAATGATTTTTATAAATCTTAATGATATTTTAATGTGTACTTGAAGCATGACCAACCTTTTTGGTCTCCTGAATATCTCTCTTTTTGGCTCTAGTCATAACTTCAACCATATTATTTGATGCACCTAAGTCACTAACCTAATTCAAGGACACATGATCATCTAAATACCAATTAGCAAAAGTAGAATCTAGATACCCTTGACCATGAGTCATCTTGTCTTGGTGTATTTCCATATCTTTATTATGTTGACTCTCTTGAAGAGAAACATCTTCTTGAGTCATTTGAGGCATGACTATATATTGATTAACCAATGCTTGATTTTGGAAGTCATTTGAGGGATGCCAACCTGAATCTGGCATCATGTTATTCTAATTTGAGGGCATGATAATAATATATTTAGAATATGATAGAGTATTTGGATCAAGAGATGCATATGGTTTATCTTGAGTTATAGCTCCTTGATCTTGGTAAGATAACATTTATTTTTTAAAACCTTGATAAGGTGGCCTATTATCTCTAAAATGTTGATAAATAGGATGATTAGGCATTTGGTAAGGCCTATTTTTTTGATATTACTACATATTCACTTAGAAAATCTCATTCCCAAAGGACTACAACATCCATTTGAGCTCATCAAGCTCCCTAGCGCTAAAAATCAGAATGTAGAAGAAGATACTGAACGGGAGAGAATTGATAAACCCAGGGAGGAAAACTTGGAGGAAGAAGAAGGAACTGAAAGCTGGGATACAAACTCTAATGAGGATGAAGAATGTCCTAAGAAGAATGAAAAAGAAAATGTCAACACAAAGGAGGATTCTGCAAATAGAACAGAAGCTATGGAGGAAAATCAGAAAGTGTCAGAGGATAAATTTGTCCAGGATGGCCCTGTTGAGGACCCTGCTTCAAGAAATGAAAAGGAAACTATAGTTCAGGATGATAATCAAGAAATGGACATGGAAATTCAAACTGGAATTAAAGAACAGGATCAAAAGGGTCGAGAGGATACCTTTGACGAAGCCAAGAACAGTCCCAATAAAAATTCTGAGGAATGGAGAGGGAAAAAATAGAATGATGAAAAACACACACCAATGACTTGGGTCAATTGCAAAGTAGAGGCATCTTTCCAACTTGATTCTTGGACGTGTAGGGAGATCATGGATCTCAAAAGGAAAGTGGAAACTATGGAAGATACTCTGAAAGCTGTATGGAACAAAATTAACAATATGGAAAATTAGATAAGAGATATCCCAGTCAAGCTCAAAGCCTATGAGAATAACCTCTGAGAACTCATTAAGGACAACAGAATGAAAATGGAGGAATTTACGTCCAATATTTGTGCTGCTTCTGTCAATATTCGAAAAAGAGCTAACGAGGAGACCAAAGCCTTGGAGGGACCTAGCAAAAGGATGAGACAAAGTTCAAGAAAGAAGGCTACATAAGAAGGAGCCATGCTGGCGGCAACCACTACCCAAGATACTATTGTGAAAGGAAAAGAAACTATGAAAATGATATTGGAACTGGATGAATAGTCTGGTTCCTCTTGTTGGTTATGTAAACTGGTCCTGTTCTATGGTTTCTTTTTGTAATCTTCTACCTTTGATGTAGCCAGATCTTTATTAAATCTGGGTTTTGACCGATTGTCTTTCTGGTGGTTTTAGGTCCATTAAAAACCTATTTTTGCTACTTCCTTGTTGTAGTTTTTAGGCCTTGCCTGTGGTCTTGGATGCTCTTTCTCTCTTTCCTTATACTTGGGTTTCGGGGCCCCTTCAAAACCTGCTTTTACCATAATCTAAAACACCCCTTTGAGCTCTACATCTTAGTTAATTATATAATAGGGATAAAGTTTGTGCATGGAGGGATGGAATAAGAGCTAATTTAGGAGATTGAGGGGTTAGTGTGGGTTTTTTTAGGGAAATAAGGCATAGGAGGCCTAGGTGCCAATTTTTTCCCACTTGTATCAAATTGTCCTCATCTCTTATTACAATTTCAAATATATTAGGCAAAGTATTACCACCCATTGACTGCATCAAAATACTAATATTAAAATTAAGGGTTCTTAGTAAAATAAGGCATATATATGGATGGCCTAATCAAATACCTATCTTGGTCTTTGTTTTTTGGAATCTAAGGTTAAATTTAGTCATAAACTCATGAAGAGCTATATTTATGGTATTTAGTTATTTAAATAAGGAAAGGTGATCAAATTTATCCTCAAATTATCTGAATAAGGCTAAACCTAATTCATACCAAAAATAAATGGAGTTCAGTTGGAGGTTTTTATACCATTGTAGTGTTTTTTCTTTGAAGGAAATAACAAGCAGTCTAATAACCATGTTCTCCTAAATGACATTATAGACTGAATAGAGGTTGGAAACATCCTTTATGTGATCAATAGGATTTATTTGATCTTATCCTAATAATAATGGTATTATCTTAAGATATGGTAGAAGCATGTTATCAAATTAGGCTAAATTTAGTGGGCTACCTCTATTGAATGAGATAAACACTTGGTTTATGATGGCCATCTAGATAGTGGGAATTTCACTATTTAGGAAAATAGGTTGTCCAAGAGATATATATTAATTTTTAGGATAGGGTTTTGTCTTATTAAACCTTTATATTTTTTAATAATTAGAATGAAACATAATGAACTCAAGAGGAATACCTTTACTAGATGATCTTGTGGTAACCTTTGGCATGAAAGTGTTGCATGAATATTGATAAGAACTCTACAAATTGAATAAATATTTAGGTTATGATGATAATGAGTATCCTATTCTACTTAAATTAATTTTCCTCATCTCCAAACCTTAGCTATGCCAAGTATAATACATCCCACCAGGCATGCCAAAAATTATTGTCAATCAGGAGTGTCCTTGAGAGAAAGTGTGTTATTTCTCACTCCTACTAGAACATGGAATCTCTCCTAAGTGTGTATTAATTTTAAAGGGATATAATATCTATATAGGTATGTTTCCCTTGTTTCTTTCACTAAAACTTACTCTTAAACCTATTATCTATTGATTCTAACAATAGAAAGGGTGAAAAAGACACTATTTGTAATGGTATTGAAAGGGACACTAGAAATGAAGGTGATGCACCAATGTTTTATGATAAATTATGATTTAAATTAACACTCTTAAGAAATTTATAAACTTTCACACATTCTCTACACTCAGGAATGACTTCTACAAAAGTGTTTCAGAAGAAGGACTTGACAAACTCAGTTTATGCAAGGAAAAAATGTAAAAGAACTAACCTCACATCCAATTCTTTAACTAAATATGATATAGACACTTAATATGATTTTTATAAAATAAAATATATTATATTAAGGTATAATAACCATAAAAAAAACATATGAAAACAAATTATTCACTAGTTTATATCAATGGCAAACACATATACTTCACTCAAAAAAACTAAAAATGGAGGAACACAAGCTTCTTATTTCTCTCAAAAGGTGAGTAAAAAGTTTGGAAGCCTTTTGTAAAAACCAAAAGAAAATAATGATTAATTAATTTCTAAAAAATGATTTCAAAAGTAAAAACAAATGCTTGAAGAAGTGCTACATAGCACTTAAGGAGGAAGAAGACCAAGATTAAGTAAGATTAATATTTGGAATGGATAATGTATATTAGCATTGTAAAAGCTTATATGAATCATTTATATAATGTTTTAGTCTTTGGGCTCCTTGAAAAGCTTATTTCCAATAGAGTGTAGAACTAAAAGGTGGATTTTCTCTTCATGACTAAAAATATCTTTCATGTATGATATTTAAATATCATATCAGACCTAGAAAAAGGCCTTTGAATACCTAAATCACTCACAAATACTAAAGTTTGCACCCAAACCATGAATTCATTTATAATTCCTTATAACCTTTTTTATAGAAAAGTTCCTTCTCTGGGAGAATATAGACATGATAATGAGAAACTAATAATACTTAAATATACCCTCTATCTTCTTACAGATCCACACAAAATTTGGTGGCCTAAATCTAGGTGTAAGTGTCTTTTCTAGCACATTCTTTTAGTCAAATTATGCCTAATTAGCCCTCATAGGCCTATAAAGTAAATATCTTGATTTGGAGAGCCAACACACATTTTAAACTCATAAAAACACTTTATTAACTTTACCTATGATATCACCATTATCCATGTCATATTTGGTTATTTTAAGCACTATGGAAGTATGAAAACCTTGAAATGACCATTGATAAGCTTGCCCTTTTGAAGCATTTTTAGACTATCCTAAAAGTTTTGAATGGTTTATGATATTATAAGTAATATTTTATATATTTTTGATCTTGTATAGGTAAAATAAATCTTGAACCATCTCTCCCAGTTATTTTAATCAAATTATGCTCTCCAGTACCCTTTTTTAGGCCAAAAACCTTAAAAACATACAATTTTATACAAATATGTACAAATGAAGGTATAATAAAATTACATTTTCATGATACTAAAAGAGTATAAAAAAACTTATATTAGGTTTCAGGTCCTAATTTTGGCATTTTATGTGCATTTAAAGCCTTTTTCTATAAATTGGTTACAACTAGGGTTTTATGAGGGTTTAAGCCATGTATAAGGTCTTAATGATTGTTCATAAAACTGGTACATCCAAATAAAAATCTCAAACTTGGAAAAAATTATTATTATATCCCCTCAAATATACCAAATGTATCATCTCCCCATGCAAATCATGAGAGATGGCATGAGCAGTTGAAATTTCTCCTTAGGTGAGTGTCTTAACTTTCTTTGAGTGTGAGAGGTGTCAAAAATGGGTTTTAGGTCTCATAAAATATTTTGGATAATTTCATACACCTTAAATCAAATCCCCTCCATGGTTATAAATTCCATATAAGTATTGACCATTTTTATGTATGAATTTGGTGCACTAGCTAAGTGCTTGGGTTTTAAGACTGTCCTACTTTTGCAAGCCCTTAAGTTCACTTAGATTGATAATTGAGGTATTTTTTCACTTAAGAGTTAATTTTACTAATTTTAATTTTCCTTAAAATCAATTCATTAGGTCTGTAATTCTTGATTTGTGTTCTTTAACTCAAGTGGACCTCTAGGTCTCTTGACTAGACCCTATAAATGAAGTAGACCATGTCTAAGAAAAAATAATGGATATGTCCAATAATTTCATGAAATTTCCAAGATCATGGAAATTTAAATCCACTCATTACCACAAAATATTCCAAATTTCATATCTATATCATGTCTACAAAGGCCTCAAAACTCAAATTTCCCAAAACTAGTTAGTAGGTTGCCTAAGTTTTCAATAGGTTTGTGACTGAGTTATTTTGTCACTATTGAGTTTGGGTATGAGAGTGAAAATGAATATTTTATAATAAAATTTTAATCATACAAAAATAATTACTATCCTCCCAAGTCACTTCACCATCTTTTAAACTTCTCAAAGTGTTGTTCTTACTCATTTCTTCCTTTTAGCTTAAACCTTGCCAAGACTGGCTATAGGTGTTATTCTCAAAAATGAAGGTATCCTATGAAAAATGGAGATGATGTATGTGTATTGATAGTTTTTATATATTATTACATGACACATAAGTTATTATAATCAATTATAAAAACTAATATCAAGTCACTTTACCCCTTCTCACTTCCTTCTCACACAGTCAGTTTATCATAACTTGTAAGTGTTGATCTGTTTGAAGACTTAAAATTATGTCTTATAGTTTAAAAGTCTATTTCAAGACACTGGATAATTTAAAAAACTATTTTTATGGTTATATACTTACACACACACACACACACACACACACACACACACACACACACACACACACACACACACACACACACACACACACACACACACACACACACATGAATCAATCTAGTATATTCCTTCCTCAACCTCTGTTACTTCTTCATCAAGGTATACACTTTGCATGACACCGCCTATTTCATACACAATTGTGTATGCTTATCATGTCATATAGTTTATAATATGAAAGATTCACTCCTATAATCATCTAATTCATACCATATCTTTCAATTATTATCTAATTTTCCTTTGGTCATATATCCTTCACATCAATTATTTCTATTACCAAAATATAACACTATTATCAGTGTAATTTCTTCAACTCAATGGGTCTAAACCTTATTAATATATTTGATTTAGGTTTCCCTAACTTCTCAAGGACTTTATTGTCTCACTCCCTATATCAAAATTATTTATCTTCTTCTTATTGAACATATAACATGACCTAGGATTCTCAACCATATACCTCTACTCTTATCATCTAGCATCCTTACTATGAGTAGCCCTTTCGGTCTTGACTATAAGTGACTATTGATCTTTATATGAGATAGTGGGTTTCATGGGAAAATGAAGTGGATTATTAATGAACCTATCTCAAATATCCTAATATCCATATTAGATACTTCCACTTAAAATTTCACTAAATATAAAAAAACCTTGACTTAAACCTCAAAACACAGTCACTAAGAAAGTTGATGACTCTATTGCATAGAATAAGAATATAATGTTGGAGAAAATATGAGGTAGAAACCTTGAGATAGGCCAATGGTGGATCCATTTACATTTTTTATTTTTATAACTATTCATCTTTGATTTACTCACTAACAAGTGGCTTCCATGAATGATAAGATATCTTACTTGAAGTGGATTTATAAATGGTTGTTATAGATGAGTAATAGTTATTTTAAGGACTGAGGAGAGGTGAGTGGTAGGGCTCAAGTGATAAAAGTAATATTAATGCTTCTAATCAAACTTCCATGTTCTTTAATAATATTTGAGAAGCTTGAACTTAATATGAATAGGCTTGAATAGTAAGGCTCAAGAACTTACTATTTACCTTAAACAAAGCTAAAATACCTTAATTTATCCAAATAGGAGATTTAGACTGTTGTTTCTTAACCAAATTTAGCTCCATATGACTGAATTCCTCCATGTTTTCGTTAGTTTCCTTAATTAATTTATGTTCTTATCACTTTGTTTTCTTGAACCTTTGAATGAGCTCCTCTAACACATCAAGACCATACTTAGACCTATGTTCACTTGTTTTCTATTGTAGGTGATGATTCTAGGTACTTATGACTATTTCCTTATAATGTAAGACCATTTCAATATGCTTTCAAACTTTTAAAGTCTTTCATGTTCCTTGAGATTTTTCATAAGAAAAATTCAACCACCAACTTTACCTTGAAGCCTCTTGGAATCAAAATTTAGTACTTGAAGTGATAACCAAGATGGTTATAGGTGATGGTTTTAGGTATTCTTTAGATGGCTAGGACTGCTACCTTGTAGTGAGGTAACTCCTCAAGATCTCCTTAATAATTTGAAATCCTTCATGAAGATTGAATTGGCCTCCTCAACCTTGAACACCTATATAACCTAACTCACCTTCAATACTTACTTGAGCCACATGGAGGTGGATGTAGGTATTCTTGTAAGAACTCTATGCAAACTATGACCAAGTTGGTAAGTTGGTTTCCATGATGCACAATGATTTAAGATATATATTATTTCTTCAAAAATATCGATTTCTTTAAATAACTGAGTTTGGTCACAAGATGATTGAATGGATGAAATACAAGGAAGCACCAATTACCTTAACTTTCACAAAGTTACCTTATTTTTTACTAATAAGGAAAACCTTCAAGTTATTTATTTCTCTATATTACTTTTCATCAATATATTTCACTAGGTTTCCTTTATTTTATTGATTTGATTGATATAGCCTCAATTAAGACACTTTAAATCTTATTGAGGAGAAACTCCATGGTTATTCAAAATATCTTTTGCACTATGAGGTGGAACTCTGACTGTTGAAGGTGGTTTTGAAGGCTTATTGAATGCACATAGGATGTTCATGTATCTTAAGTTTCATCTCAATTCATCACTCACATTTTCATTCTTCATTTCACCATTACTTCTTCCAAGGCATCAGAGATCTCAAGACTAACGTTTATATCTCCCACATATTCTATAACCACTGTATGAACTAAAATTATGGTCAAGTGATGCAAGAGGCTTGTAAGTAAAGACTAGGAGAATCCTAGTAATTTTGTTTAACTTGATTAAGTTAATGATTTCATAAAGTAAAAGTAATACAAATGTATATGTAACAATCTTCTCCATGTCTCTTAACATCTTGAAACCTGCTCTTACAATCCATACAATATGCAATTAAAGGGAGTAATTATAAATTCTCATTATAAAGTTAGTTTGGGATATTTAGCATATTTATCACACTCCCAATGGTAAAATTTGATCTCAATATCTTCACACTATGGTATTGAACCATTTGGTAATCAAAATTTCAATGAATTACTTAGGTGTATACTATGTCTTCACAAGTAAGCATACTTGAAGAAGATGGACAAGGAGTACATCTAAGACAAAAAATCATGAATTAAATGAAAATTAGAGGTATAATATTATTAATTAAGCATTATAAAACCTCTTATAATGACCACCATGGAGAATAAATAGGAACTTGTAGTAGAAGTCACTGAAACAACCTGTACACTAGGGTATTCTTATTCCAAGTGAAATTATCTCACATATATTAATTTTATAATTAAACCATAATTAAAATTATATTAATGACCTATAAAATTACCCCTCAAATACATTACTCTCTATATGTTTTTTATCTTGATAAAAATGTGCAAGAATATACCCCTCTCGAATGAATAGGCCATAGTGACCTACTGTCACTCTTAGATATTGTTCATAAATAAGAGGACACAAATAAATGAAATAATTAAAATTATTTAAAAATTACTTTGACTCATAAAAATTACCAAATTTTCATATCCTAACTCTCTCCCCTCTTTCCATACTGAGCATTTAAAAACTACCCTTTTAGAGCTGCCAATGATGTTGATATAAGAGATAAAATGGTTTTCTTAATTTTAGGACTTAAAACCTCTTATAAATCACTTTTTTGGCTTTTTAATGTAAAAATAAGGTCTTGAATATGCTTTAATCTTAATTTTGCCTTGAAACTTGTATGGATGGCCTCAAAATAGGTCTTTTTGGCACTAAAACTACCAAAAATACTTGATAAGTCCAATGAAACAAATGAAAAATGGATCAATTGTAATTTTAATGCCTAAAACATTATAAAATGTTCTTATTCTGATCTCAAACTATCATTCACATTCAAAACTTTCTCTAAAATCCATAAAATGACCCAAAATGCAATAAAATAGGTCATGAAGTTAGTCAATCCTATCACCAAATAGTTAGATCAATTTTAAAACATGACATGAATATTATATAATATATAAGGCCTCTTATTATTTTATATAATCTTGTCACTTCTTAAGATAATTTGAAATTTGTCACAAAAGAAGCTAAGCAAACAAATGACTATGATGACCAAAACCTTAATTTCAATAAATTTATTCTAAACTATTCTAATAAATGATTTTTATGACCATATAAAGTATGTTACAATACTAAAACACCAATTTACAAGGTGAAAAACATGACAAGAAATTTTTCAAATGGTATGGGTGATAGTTTGACCTCTGAGGTCAAACTTGTCAATATTTACCTCTAAATTATTTGGTCCAAACTATTCAAACCTTTATTAGATAATCCTTATTCCTATTTTAAATCCTCTACATCTCTTACTACACCATTTTTATCCTCATCTTCATCAAAAGTATGCTCTATTTCTTCTTATTCATCATCACCTAAATTCTTTTCCTCACTAGCATTATTTTCTTCCACTTATTTTTCATCTTCATCATTTGAATTCTCTTCTTCATTTTCATCATCATTATTTTCATGATATTAATATTATTTTTCCCATTGATCTATGGAAACCCATTCCATTTATTCCCATGAAAACTTCCATCGTTCTACTCATAACTCATCCACCAAAGTATTATAAGACCATAAAAATTTAACAAATGCCTTTCCCTCCAAATTTTTCAAACATTATACTCATTAAAAAGGCACCACCATTCTCTAGTATAAATATCATATTCCATTGAAAATACTTTTAACTTCATGATCCGTAAAAAAAAAACTAGGGTTGATGAAAACCCCTAAAATTTCAATAACTTGAAAAATGACCTAAATAGTCCACATTTTTTATTTTTCCTTCCATGTATGATATTAAACTTTGGTGAAAATTTTTAAGACAAATTCCAAAAAAATTGGACTATAGAGTGAATCTAAGAATAATCATAAACTCATTATAACTCATATGAAACTTGTCAAAAAATTCCAAAATGTTTATTGTGGATTTCTTGTATATAGATATTATATGAATAAAAATTTCACATAAAACTTCCTAGCATTATGATCGATAGTAGCCGATATGATTAATTTATTAAAAAACCTAAAATAACAATAACCCCCTCAAAACTAATCATAAAATATCATTTTTTTAATGTGACTTCCTTGAAATATTATTCAACACAAAAAACAATTATAAATAATTTTCAACATATTACAAGATATAAGTGATTCATCAATCTTATGGTTTTTCCCATAATATTTGCTAAAATTGATGCTCTGATATCAGTTGTTATGATCTAGACTTATAATATTTGAAATATGTATAATAAAATGTATATCAACATAACAAAATATATATTAGTGGGCAAAGATTCACAACTATTCAACATATGTATAAATATAATAATACCCTTAAGGTAGGAAAACACCATAAAATATTCTTTTAGGAATGAATAACTCCATAATGCCATTTCAAGGACACAACCTACAATATCCTCATAATAATAGAATACTCAACACTTATTTGATTGATTTATATATTTACAATTATATTCATCTCCTTTATATATACCTCTATATAATTAAGAATGGGTGAGTAACCTCTTAATCCCAATGTAGTCTGACCATTACCCAATGTGTTAATTCCACAAGTTACTCATTTATCCTAATATACTAGACCTATATAAGTAATTAATGGAGATGGGTGCCATATGTCACCTTATCCATCAAACTATATACATTAATACATCATATACCTAGGTACATATAAAGTTGCATTGTATCAAGTGTTTAAATCTAAAGCACTACATTGCATTATAGTATATCACGATTAGGCACACATACATATAGATGTATAATTACATGTAGTTTGATATGTATTTTAATTATTGTAACTTATAAAACACTAAAATATTTAGTGGGGAGTGGTTTGGATTGTCTAACCCATATTTTACCCCCATTATTTTAGGTCAAACTAGTTTCAAAAGTGGAATTATGGTTTCAAGGCAAAGGAAGACAACATGGGGTTACACACAAGGTTGAGTTCAACATATTACACAAAAAATAATAGACAAGCATGGGAAATTATTCATGGTATAAAAAAGTGTAAAAATAAATAAGGAAGAGATCAATAGATAATGGATGGAAATAGTTATTGTAGGTGTCTAAACATTCACTAGAAACCTCCTAATTAATTGTAATAGTTTATTTCACAAGTTGAGAAGTCATAGAGATAAAATTAAGCATTTTATGAGACTATACATAGATAGTGAGAACTACATAAAAAATCAACTAAGTGACTTATCTCTTGGTCATTTCTATATTTAATAAGTGTAATTAATCTACATATACACATTTAAATCTATGTAATTTATGTTATATCTTATACAATATAAATTTTAATATCTTTGGCCTACTTAGATACACTAAATCTAAAATAAGTTAAAACATTAATTTTAACCTAATATTTATCTTGATCATATAAAATCTTAAGTATTTATCCATTAGGGTTTCACTTTCATTCTTAGGTTTTCATATTTATTTTGTGGTAGAGTTTCATTCCTGATTTATGATTTTCCCTTGTTTACATATGAAAACATATCATAGATAACAATAGATATTATTCATTGTTTATATTTCATGATTTAAGCTATGATTATCATGATTATATGTTTTTTTCTTTAAATATGTAATATATTTCAAGATATTACATTGAAATGAATTAAATTTATTGGTACTAATACTAATGATAATATTAAAAACAAAGAATTCTTAGCTTCCTTAATAACACATGATATCTAACTATCAAATCTAAAATAATTCCAATTACTAATCTATGAAAAAAAGAATGTATGACTCTTTTCATTTCCACCCCTAGATCTCAATGTAATGATATATACCATCCCTCACCCATTTCTTCACCTTGGGATTATATTGAATGCTAAGGTCCATGATATCAAAAAATAATTGGTAGGGTGCATCATATTATAGGAGAAAGTGAAGGTAGTCAACATATCCATCTTAATATTCCTCCCCCTCCTAAGCTTCCGCATAATTCAACTAAAGAGTGTGATATTGATGAACTTAAGAATATTAGACCTAAAATCTATAAGTTAAAGTTGTTTCACAATTCAAATTTTTATATGGATGTTATTAATGTGGTAATACATGATATAACCTTACCAAATGATGTATAACCATATTATGTTGCATCTACTATCAATACATTAAAATAGATTAATGATAGTATTTATTTTTTGAAATAATACTTACCTCGTAGACACATTATTAATCAACATATAAAATTGTATATTCAAAAATTAATCTTAAATACATGAGTTAATTAGGTTTTGGTGGATAATAAATTAGGGATAAATATTTACAATATATCCTTCCTTCATCTACTTGGCATCAGAGACAAATATAAAACTATGATATTAATATTTTTGGTTTCAATAAAATACACAAGAAAGTGATAGGAAAAATTAAATTGAATATAATTATGGGTCCAATAATAATCAAAATAAAATACAAAGTTATTTCAAATGATCTTAGTTATAATATTTTATTGGGTAGATCTTGGATTCATGATAAGAATGTGATTCTTTCTACCTTACATGCAAGTATACAATTTAGTCATGAAGGATATATATATATAATAAACCTTTCAAGCACTATACAATGACCCAACCCATGTAAAATTACATACCTCATATACAACCTTTACCTTATGATTTTATACACCACATTTTGAATAAAAATATGATAACACTAGTATCTAGTATAGTTACCCTTTTTCCAAAAGAAATGTATTTCAAGAATTATAGTTTTAGATTAAAATATATGAAAAAGTTATGATACATGAGAAAGTGATTGGTAAAACAATAAAAATTCATTATTAACTATGTGTCTCCATCTATTCATAAAGGTGGATAAGGCCCCAAATATAAATATAATTCAAAGGGTAATAAAAAAATGAGATATACTAAATTTTTATACACACTTTATTATATCAACACCTAATCCTATGTAAAAATTTCATTATGGATCACCACTAAAGTTGGTACATATATATCTCATTGATGATAAAATTTCACAATAAATATGGGAATTGGATGAATTCCATAATGATGAATCTAAATTGGATTTTTTTAGGGAATAGGTGAAAATACCTTACTTATAATAAAATGTTTCCTTATATAATAAATGGCCACACATATTTTAAAGAGAATAAAAACTCACATGATGATGTCAAAATGGATAGCCCTAATATGATTCCTAATACATATGCAAAATATCACTCAACATTGTTAAATTAAGAAACAATGGACTTTAATTATGGAATTAATAAATATTGAAGGCTAGTCCTTGTAGATGTACTCAAGGATGGCTATGGAAAATATTTTAGAGAGGCATTACATGATTTCCTTGAGTTTTATTCCTAGGATTATTTAGATATGACAGGAACTAATCTTACAATTATATTAAACAATATCATTCTTAACCCTAATAAGAAGTTAATTATATATAAAGTTAGAAAGATGTATCCAAAACTATCCTTTATAGTTAAAGATGAAACTCAAAAGAAACCTGATGCTAGATTTGTTACACCAATTTAATACCTCAAATGGATTTATAATATTATTTATATCACCAAGCCTAATGAAACAATGAGTTTGTTCAAACTTTAAGATCTGAAAAAGGTTTCTCCTAAACATGATTTACCATTACTAATTATTATTATGATTATGGATTATATAATTGGTTATTAAATGATATCATTTATGGATGCTCTTGGTTAATACTATGATTAGTAAAATGATGAATATTGGGTTGGAAAACTCATGGAAAAAGGTCTACTCTATTGGGTTGACTCTCTCTGGTCAATGTCATAAACTAAGTGTGAATGATATAATATGAGGCTATAACCGAGGAGAATAAAAAAAGTAAATGGGAAGATATGATTTGATGACATTGTATTGATGTCATATATTCTAGGGGAGGATAATGATAGGTGGATTGGGGATGCATTCTTGTTCTTATAATGCAGCTAAGGAGTCTAAAATGAGCTGAGGAATGAGGGTAGATCAAAATACCTCACATATTAATTTAGTGTTGATGTTAGACTATGTGATAATGGTGGTTCTAGGGACTCTTAATCTAGGTAATATACTATGACAGACAAGACCTAGTGTCTAGGGAAAGGTCATCTAAAGGAGAGTAGGCAAAATATAGGGAAAAGCATATGAGCTTATTCAAGAAATGGATTTTAATGTGTGCTTACTAGAATGTTGAATGAAGAATTTGTATGTGATTCTTGCACATTTGAATAAGGATAGTGTGGGATTTCATTCCTTGCATGGTTTGGCAAAGATTTTGACACTATTTTTGTTAAGTTTTTATTATTTTTGGGATTTTCATGGTTTTGTAGAATTAAGTACTTGTTTATTGAAAATAAAATATTTAAATCAAAGGAATATAATATCTAAAATTAAATTAAGGAAAAAAATTCTTATATTTTTCCAAGGTTTATAATGCATGCAAATAAAGAGAGAAAGAACCTATACTATTATATAAGATGTTGATTTTTCTTAGCTCTATTTGTATCCAAACTAGATGACAATGTTTTTGTTTATTTTGATTGTTTTATATGATATGAACTAAATGTGTAAATTAAATCTATGTATTCAAACAATGTGATAATAAATCTAATTCAAAATAATAGAAACAAGATACTTTATTTGGATTATATTTATTCACAAGTAGAACTAGACTAACTTTTCATTTGCTAAATTGATACAAATAAACTTTTTAAATGAATTACTAAGATGGAGGAAAGAGATGTAAGTTATTATTTTCTATTTTAAAAGAGAAAATTGGAAAACCTTTGACTCTTCAAAATAAATGAAAACATCAATATATTACCCTTGTAAATGTACCTATGGTTGTCTATGTTTTTATGATTTCTTAGATGATTACTCAAGGTGTAAGAGACTTATTTAGATATTAGAAAGAAAAATTTGTATTGAATGGAAATAACTTGAATATTTACTAATATATTTTATATAATGATTAATAAAATGCATTTTTAACTATAAACAAACTAATTTATTGAAATAGAAACATAAATCAAAGATAACTAGATTAATATTTTAGAAAAGACAAATGAAAAGGAACATATCTCTTTAACTATCATATTTTCTCTTTTTATGAATATGTAAACTAATCTATCAGAACAACAAACTATACTAAATATAATTTAATAAAGAAAACAAATATTAGAAATCAAGAGAACTTCAACCTAATTATGGCATTAATCTAATTAAGTACATGTGATGTATTGATAGGAGAATCCTTAGTATGTTGGATTTTTATGTTTTTGTATAAATTCTATAAACTCTCTAGCTGGAAGATGTAAAAGATCTAGAATGAGTAGGAAAAGAGGAGACATAACCACAAAGGAGAGAAACTAAACTGAGGCTAGATAATGTCTTGGCTTGTAAAGTTTGAGTTGATTTCATAAAAATCACTTCTTCACTTGTAGATATATAGTAATATAAAAATATAGAGGTTAAATCTTTAGGTAATTAAAGGACTTTGGTTGTAAAAGCTTCACAATAGAAACTTCTAATGGCAAATTTTGGATCTTAAATTAGGATAAAATTGGCCTTATTATAGAAAGAGTTGGGAGCTTGCATTAAGGAGTTCATTTTAAGGGGAATTTAAAAAGATAAAAAATAGAAGAGGGGGTGAGTTGGGCCTAATTAGAGGTGAGCACAAGGTGATAAAAATAATAAATGTGATGTTAGCTATGCAAAACATGTCAAAATGGAGTTATGGTAGCTAATTTTGGAAGACATTTGAACTATGACATAACTATTGCTTTACACAGGGGAAATTTCAAAACAATCACTTAAGATTATAAAAACACCACTATAAATTATGTGATAACCATAGTTTTAATAAAAAATGACTATTTTATCTCAAAATTATTGCCTAAGCTACACAACTACCATGGCAGCTTTGTAAAATAAGGGGTAATTTCGTCACTTGGAGTGGTGGTTTATTATGCATGGTATATTTTTTTTAAATGGTGAAAGTAGCTAAGAAAATTATAACTAAGGGGGAAAAAATTGGTTGAGGAACAAGAAGGTATAGGCAAGGGAAATATCTAGAGAGTTCCCTATGAAGCACAAAACAAGAGGCCATTATATCATCATCAAATTTATATCAAAAGTGTCGTACCATGTAGCTTTTGGTGAATATATATTACACCCTTAGGATGGTGGTCATGAGTTGAAAAGTTGTAACTCTAGGTAAGGTGTACAAATAGGAAATAATAGGTTGGAATACTTACCTTACTTACCCAAATGATAGAGCGAAGCTAGTCAAGACTCCACACAACTTATAAATAGAAGATGAGATTCAAGTGTAATTTTAAAGAAAAGTAGAAAATGGACTATGTAATCAAAACATGGAAAGAATACATACCACATATGTAGGGAATATCATAATACATGGAGCATCCCATTAGGGAACTAAAACTAGTACCAAATCATGTGTACCTATAAAATCATAAAACTTGCTACAAAGAATAGAGAAATTTGTTAAAATGCTAATTGTAGAAATGTTAGTCATGAGGTCTAAGAAAAATGACTTATATGTGAGAACAAGAATTTAAACAAAATAATATGCCAAAATTGGAAAAAAAAAATTAAAACAACTAGTTTGAGGCCTAATATATTAAAAAACATGCCAAAAACAATTCATTTATCTAATTTACCTTGAGATGATTTGGAGCTCTAGATTGTTAGTGACCATTTTGAATGCAAAAATAGTCAAAAAATGAAGACAGAAAAGGGATGGTAAACATGCTAGTGGGAGTTTTTGTTGCGCATGATATAATTAGTTTTGTTAACTCTTTTGTTCTTACCCCAAATTTGAAATTTTGATCTAGACTTAGTTAAAATCCAATAAAATTTGAATGTTTTTGCTTTATAGTAGTTTTTTGGCGGGGGAGGGGGGGTGTAGATAAGGGATTTATGAAATTTGATGGTTTTTGGGTGAATTTGATTGGCTTTTTGGGTACATATGAGAAATGAATATAATTACTACTCATTTTATAGAACCGTGGCCCTTTACATGGTGGTAGTTATGTAATTGGCATAGTGGTTGTGTACCTATAAAACCATAAAACTTGCTACAAAGAATATATAAACTTGTTAAATGTTAGTTTTAGAAATGTAAGTAATGAAGTCTTAGAAAAATGACTTATACATGTGATAACAAGAATTTAAACAAAATAACATGCTAAAATTGGAAATTTTTTGAATTAAAATAGCTAGTTTGGGCCTAATATATTCAAAAACTTGACAAAACCATAATTCATTTGTATCATTTACCTTGAGAGAATTTAGAGCTCTAGATTTTCAGTGACCATTTTGAATGAAAAAGTAGTCAAAAAAATGAGGAGAATGAGTGGATGGTAAACATAACAATAGGAGGAGCTACTGGGCATAATCAGGTTGGTTTTGTTAACTAATTTATTTTTGCCTCAAATTTTAAATTTTGATAAAAACTTAGTTAAAATACAACAAAATTAAAAAAAAATATATGGTAATTGTATGGGGAGGGTAGATTAGGGTTTTGTGAAATTTTATTGGTTTTTGGTGAATTTGATTGGGTTTTGGGAGGTTTTGGGGGACATGTGAGTGACAAACATAATGACCATTTGTGTTATGGAAACTGTGGCCCTTTGCATGGTGGCAGTTATGTGATCATTGTGGTAGTATATAACTGCCACATTGAAGTTATGATATCACCACTTTAGGATGGTTATGGAGCCACCTATGGTGGTTAAATTACTACCACATGGTATTTTCATAACCACCACATGGAATTTTTTTAATAGATTCCTGTAAACTAGGGTGGTTCTATGTATTTGGAAAGTGCATATAATTTGATTTTTTTGGAAGGTAAAGTTGGTTTTTCAACTAACTTAAGGTATTTTTATTTGCTTAGTGGGGATTAAATTATATAGAGTAGATCCCAAGATTAGTATTGTCTCCATAAAGTCCTAGAACTTCCAACGATTGATGAGTTATCCCTTTTTGATCAAGTGGGGATACTACATATAACATGGACATGGATCTCCCCCACCTCCAACCATCTATTGTGAGACCTTTTGACTATTGACCAAATTTTGACCCCAAGTCAAAATTAGAAAAAACCTATAGTTTTAAAATTCCTAGAGGTGTCTAATGTTTGTATTGGTCTTGTCATGGTCTTGGAATTATCTTAAATAGTCCTATATGGTCAATGTGCCCTTGTCTAACATTATATGAGTTCTAGTCTTAGGTTCACTTGTCTAATCCTATGGGTCAAGTATAAGGTCTTTTATAGTTAAACTGGGTCAAAGGTATAAGAGAGTCTAGGTTAATTAATAAATATTAGTTTAATGTCATTTAATACCATCATATCATGCTCTAACCTTTATTTGAATCTCACTTGTAAGAAATAACATTTTAGCCATCTTTTGGGTCATGAAGAAGAGTTGGATGTGAAACCTCAAGGATAGAATGTTTTAGGAAGATTAAAAACTCCCTTGATGTCATAAATAGGTTAGATAAGGTTTATGAATTGTTAGTCTTACAAAATCTACATTTCAACTCCTAATATTGGCAAATGGATAATTTACATGTACTTGTATAGCCTTACAAGATCATTTTTAAGTTAAAAATGATTTATAAGTGTCCCTTGGGATCCGTCAAATAATTTTCCATCTTTGGACCAAGTTATAGGTCTAATTAACACTCCAAACATTTTTTCTCTTCCATCATTGCTTTCACAAGCCCAAGAAGATAAATTTGCATTAAATGGTACAACCAAGAGAGAGATAGATATAGGAGATAAAACTTTGGCCATTATTAGGGTTCCAAGTAAGATTGAAATAAATGGATTTTTTTTTCATATTAGTGCCTAATTATTTATGAAAGATCATAAAGAGTGATAGTAGTTCACTATGGCCTATTCATCCAAGAGGGGAATATTTTTGCACCTATTTCTAGCACATAAATCTAGGAATAGGAATTATTTTGAGGGTGGTTTTTATAGGTATTTTATCTCAATTTCATGTTTTTTTCATCATCCAACTCATTTCTATTAGTTTCTCTCACTTGGAGGAAGAATGCCTTGGTATATAAGCTATTTCAGATAATCATGCTGCAAGTTCTTATTTTCTCTTCATGGTGATAATTATCAGATGTATATAATGGTTAATTGTTCATGGAAGACCCCTTATTTTCATGTATTTCATGTTATAATTGTCTAAAATGTGTTTTGTGTTCATATCTTTAAGTATTTTCTCTTTGGGAGACATAATATGTGTTTGAATAGTCTGATGGATGTTTGATTGTCAATATTAGATAAAATTCTAGTGATACATCATATTTTGAGGTTTTGAGATGTTATTATACTCTTTTAAGTGAAGACAGGTTCAAGATAGGAGTCCAAATGCACACTTTTCCAATGACAGCTTGTTTCCTTCATATGCATGTTGTGTGGACTATAAGGATAGATGGGAGATGATTAGGAGTATTATAAAGGAATAATTCATATCTTCATATATTTAATGGTCTATAAACACCTCACTAACCTATTCAAAATTTCTCAAACTGACCAAATTATCCATTTAGTCACATAGACCTTGCATATAAAATAAGCACCTATAAGACCGTACAAACATGTAGGATGAGCTAAAGATGAAAATGCTTGGTTAGAATCTCTATGATCCTTGAAAGAGTAATAATTAGGTATGTAATATTTTTATAGTGTCAAGGAAGATCAAAACTCAAAAGACCTTAAGAAAGTGACTATGTGGACTAAACAAGCCATAGTGACCTACAAGTCCTAAGCCTGTAGGTCCACATTTTGGACCTAATAAATAGATAATCAACACAAAAGGTAAAGATTAAACATGGAAATTAATTTCATTGAATTCAAATAGTGATACAAACTTTTTAAGGATCACCTAAGTGTGTTTGACAGTCAAATATGGCTTAAGCTAAGTTAATAGTCAAACAATAATCTACATGTACTATGTATGGATGAGAACAAGAGAAAGGTGGCTTGAAAAAAAAATTAAGAGTTTTTAGACCCTAATTTAAATCATTTAATGGACATATTTAAACATCAGAGGATAGTGAGAAGACTAGTTTCCAAGTGATAGACCTAATGCTCAAAAAACCCTAAAGAATGTTTACATATTACAAAAGAAACTTAGTCTAATCTAGTTTTAAGCCTAAAGAGAGTGACATAGGGTTTGAGTGAGATTTGAATCTAATTAAGATTTTAAAAGGGTTCAAAACTATTTATGAGTTTAAGACCATTGTAATTGAGGCCTTTAAACTCCTAATCATAGTCAAGTGACTAAACAGTCACCTATAGGGTTCTAGAGAGATGGGCTAGTATCAAACCTAGGAGAGTTGACAGAGGTGTTTGAAGAGTCTATAAAACCTAATTTGAAAATCTCAATCACATTAATGAAATATTTTAAGGATATTAGTGTGAATGATGATGTCCAAATACACTATGCACAATCAAGATCCTCCAACAGGTACTACATGCACAATTTGGAAATTCAAACATGTTCATATACTATTTAGGATATCATAGGGTGTTAAGATGAATTCTTGGAAAATAAAGAGTAAGATCAAGGTGGTATTTAACACCTATAAGCATACATAGAGAGGCTGGTATTAAAGATTGAATAAGACAAAGTACATGAAATGAATTTAAGGTTTTCATCTCAATTGATAAGAGGTCATAGTCTCATGTCGATGCCAAAGAAAATGACTCTATAAAAATGAGGAAAGCTAGGTTTATAAACCTCATACATAGTCATATCGAAACCCTACAGTCTAGCCATGAGGGATATTAGTGTTTTGAGGCCTCTATAGGTGTGATAATGCTTTGAATTTTGTTTTAGAAGGTGTTTTTGGGTTTAATAATATTTTCATGTAAATTTAAAGGTCACACTCATAGTAGAGATACCCATTGTTTTATCTCAGACCTTACCCTCTCCTTGGGCAAGGGACAATCATGAGAGTAAGAGGTCCATTTGGTCTCAAATATAAAAACAATTTTATAGACATCATTTGGGGATAGGTTTAAATAAAATTCCAATAGGTAATAAATCTCATGTTCTCATCTAAATGCCCTTGAGGGCTAGCAAGAAGAAGATAGGTCTTAAACCCAAACACCTTGACCAGTACACCATGAGCATACAAATGGGTAATAATGAATTCCAAGGCATCTGTAATCATGTTATGGGTTATTTTATATGTGTTTAATCCTATCATAGTATTGGGAATGAGTTTTAAGACATATAAATCATAGGTGACCTATCTCAAACTCAAGAAATGCTAAGAAGGCCACCCGAGGAGCAACTTCGAATGCTCATACCATTATTAACAATTTTCATTGTAATATGATCCAATTTTTATAGTTTAATGGGTATATAAATAATATTTTCCAAGTGTAATGAGGTCATTTAATTATCTTTTCTTTATGAGTAATCGTTAAGACCCCAAATAGGTCTTAAGCCTCTCTTAAATCCTAATAGTGACCGGTCATGGAGAAAATAACTCAAATGCATATATAATGCCAAAATTTAATCATAAAACCTATTGTATTTGTTTATTAATCTAATGAGGTTAATCACATGTAATTTTATTCTAACATCACTTATATGATTCTCTACAAAAACCTTGTTTTTATATGTTTTTTCATGTTTTGGTGTTTTTTAGGTGTTTTGCCAAGGGAGAGCTTCTTAATCATGGGATGAGGTCACTTGGGAATTATAATATCTATTAAAATTTTAAAAAAATCATAATATATTATATATATGATCAAACCAAGCCTATTTTATAAGGCAGTCTCAAATAGGCTCAAAATAAGACTAGGTGGTAAGGCCATTTGTTGGTTTGCACACTTCCACAATGTCTTAGAACCTCAAAATTGGCATGTATGTTGGTGATGTACTAGATAAATTGAATCAAATTATTATTTTTTATTTCACATATGTCACATAGATATAGATAAATAAAATATGGTCTAAGTAAGGATGCCTAATTCAAGAGTGAGAAAGGAAAAAAATAGGTTTTGACTCAGATTTTGAAGATGAAATTTGACATGGAGATATAATTCCATGATGGGTCCTATATAATTCCTTTATTTTGTCAATATAATCTATAAAACTCCCTACATAAATAATTTTACAAGTTTATAGGGCTACAAGGAAACTACACTTAGTAAAGGTTTAATGAGCAAAACAAGTTCTTGGGAGTTATTCTAGGAACCAAAATGGTGTATTTCAAGCATGATAACATATTTGAAGACCATTCATATGTTTTGGACTATTTTAAGAATATTTACTTAAGTTTTGGTCCACTTGGACCAAATTAGGCATGGGAAATGAAGAGTCACAAGATGCCTATGTACATGAATGATGGAATGATGGTCAAAGGAGCTTATTAAGGAATGTTAGATGTTCAATGAGTGTTTTGATATCAATTTAATGTGAATTCATGGTTTTAATGTCCATCTTATATTCCTTTAGTGAAAATAAATGTAGTTTTCAAGAAGATAGTCAAGGTGTCAAGTAAATTTGTAACCCATATGCCACTTGGAAGGCTGGAGCTAATTTAGGAGTGAGACACATGGCCTTGGAGGTTTATTTGAACTGTATCATAATTCCCCTTCTTATTTTAAATCTCATGGGCTCTTGTAAATATTCTTCTACCACCTCTCTCTCTCTCTCTCTCTCTCTCTCTCTCTCTCTCTCTCTCTCTCTCCTCTCTCTCTCTCTCTCTCTCTCTCTCTCTCTCTCTCTCTCTCTCTCTCTCTCTCTCTCTCTCTCTCTCTCTCTCTCTCTCTCTCTCTCTCACACTTATCTATATAAGTAGCTACTTTTTTCTAAGTTTGTAAGATTCACACCTATTATGGATAATCCTTTCAAATTTGAATAATATATTTGCCTTTGAATAAATATTTTCAATCTAGTTTTTATTTCATAACTTTCTGTCTATGTGTGTGAAGTAGTGCATAGTTAATGACAAGTGATGATCACATATATTTGTGTTCACTTTACTCTTTCATGTTTTGTGCAAGTAGTCTACTCTCTAACATGTCACATGAATTGTAGTTAGTGTCCTTTTCTATCTCTAAGTGTAAGTAATATCATTATTTTCTATAATAAGGACCTCTTGTTTATTCACCTTAAGAAGTACAATGCATATGCTAGAGCAATTTAGGATGTTGAAGCTAGTCTTGTGAGTCATATTTTATAGTACAAGTATATGGTAATCTAGTGGAGATTAAATTGGTGCATCACCTCTTTATATTATGTAACATTCATGTTATATCTATCTCTTTTCATCTAAACAAGCAAACAATATATTTGATAAGTTATCAAAGACAAATCTATGGGGATATCCCTTCAATCTAAAGGTTTACCTCTACTATAGGCAACCCATAGGCCTATAGGTAATCCAATGTTTCAATCAATTTGGAGGAGGCTTCAATTACCTCTCCAAGTGTGAAAATTTGAGTGATAACATTGACATATTGTGACCCTAAATGAAACATCATCATGTTCCCCCAGGCCATAAGAGAGTATAAGATAACTCTTATGAATGTTTATCGATCTTCCTATAATCAGATGATTAGTGTTTATTCCAGATGCTAACATCCATCATGAGACTTATAGCTGGGAAAATAATTTTGGAAACTCCAACACACCTAATGTGGGTGTAAAGTGAAAATTTAGACTTTATTAGGTTGAGGTATTAGTGATCACCAATCTAAAGAAGGCCAGCATTGGCATATTTGCCTCATAGTTAGTGGGAGACAAGGGCACATATAGTCTTTTATATAATTGGTCACGAATTGTATGATCATCAAAGAGATATGGGTGAAGTACACATGGAGCCAAGAGATGTTATAATGAACCTATAAATACTTATACCATGTGGCTTACCTAAGATCCCTTTCCATTACGCACTTGACCATTATCATGGGTTAGGTCTATGAGAGGATGATCCCTGTTAGAGGGGGATGTCATTTGAGGTACTAGGAGATATCAAGGATAATATATGGAGTGATGTGACCCCATTTTGTGCTTTTCCCTTCGATTTAGGGATGTTAACAATAGTATATTTGATTACTCTACCCTACCCTACTAAGACTTGGTTAGGTAATTAGAAAATGAGTGATTTTATCTTGTGATAATCATTGGGGTCACTTAGGTTCAAGACATTTTATTACAAGTTGAGGTGAACCTCATAT
Organism: Torreya grandis; assembly: GCA_037957365.1. Classification (NCBI taxonomy): domain Eukaryota; kingdom Viridiplantae; phylum Streptophyta; class Pinopsida; order Cupressales; family Taxaceae; genus Torreya; species Torreya grandis. The sequence continues at coordinate 190,526 of JARHVA010003126.1, read as the reverse complement.
ATGAGGTGCCCCAATAGTTTGATATGGAATATGTGAGAAATCCTCTATTCCTAAAGTCATGTATAGGGGGATCCATGAGGCAAGAGCCATGAGATTGGGATGACTATCATGGAACCCAGTTGTGAGAGGGGTGTTTATCACCTATTCAGTTTGATAGGTAGCTAAAGGAGGAGGACAAGTTGGAGCCAAACAACAATAGTAGATGGGACCACCAACCCACCAATAGCATAGGGCCCTATACAATAGTGGTAGTAGTAATGATATGGATAGGGTGAGGCTCCAATACACACTAAGATAGAGGAGGACCTCAACATAAATTAAGAGGAGGATGTAGATGATGACTCTAATATCAAGTGGTGTGAGGGATATCTAGGTAAAATATTGATTTTGTTTATTCATGATTTCAACTTACATTTTAATTTCCTTCTAGCTAGATGATTTTACATGTATTAAATTTTCTTATACATTGGTTGAATATGATATATCTTATGTAATCTATGATTATATAAATTGTAAGTGAATGGAGATGGATGATCATGGATACCCTGACAAATTTATTTTGGATGAGTAATAGCTAGATGTGGGACTAGCTATTAGTAGACCCTAAGCTTTGTGCAGGGATCAAGTTTCATACAGATGTCTTTACCCTAGTGTAACATGATTCGGTGATGATGATGACATTAAAGGTTGATAAAAACACTCTATGAGCTACGGTGAAGAGAGTAGAGTATTGGTGGACACCATGGTGGGTAGAGGAGGTAGTATATCCTCTATCCATAGGATAGGGAACTTTGCATCATAGGGATGTTTGAGTAGGAGCCATCCTCCTAGTCAGTGACCTAAAGAGAGTGAGGTGACATCAAAGGGAGGCATGAGTAGGAGACAACATCATAACCACATCCCCAAATATTATTCTACATCAACCCCTTCCCAAAGGAGGAGGACATGCTCCTAAGATTTGCCATTATATGTTTTTGATATACCATTGTACATTCTAGTTCTTTTTGAGATGTCTTGAGGCATATTGGCCCTTTAGGGAGGCTTTTGTATGAGACATTTTTATTGTATAAAATCAATAGTTTACATGATTGATTATATATATATATATATATATATATATATATATATATATATATATATATATATATATATATATATATATATATGTTTTTAGTCTATCTCTGATTGATTTTTTATTTTTATGTGATGTGACTCTTATTTTCATATTAAATTTTTATTTTATACACTCTAGAGGACTAGATATGTGATGATGTATGTGTATGTGTATTTTTTTTTTGATATGTTGCTACAATAAATGCTTATATATATATATATATATATATAAATAGAATGTGTATTGATGCACATATGTGAATATAATTACAATAACACTTATTTTTCATGTGATTACCTAATTATTTTGTTCACAAAACATATAAATTTCAATTTATAGTGAGGAATTAAAACAAAAGATGGGATAAATGTGAGATGATAAATAATGAATACCATAAATTAAAAAATTTCAAGAAAAAAGGAAGATGAACTAATCCTTACAAGTAAAGTGGAATATGTACTTATTGATAAACTTATAAAAAACTAACATTATTGGCTTTATCTAGAGAGATCTAACCCTGACAAAACTAGTTGATGGGGAAAGGTTACCTTAGTTAAACATATACATGTAGGCAAGATTTTTGAAGAGCATGGGCTCATATTTAGACACCATTTCTGATTTGACATTGATTTTGCATTTATCCTTTAATTCTCTTTGTGACTCCCTACACCTAGTCTTATGTGACCAAGAAGACACATGGGCTCATCACCAAGGGCTAGATATAAGTTAGTAAGTGGACTTTATCACCAATGACAACCCCACTAAACTTGTAAGATGTAAGGGCTCAACATCAAGGGTTGACAAAGGGTGAGAGATGTATAATTTTTACTTTTTTATTTACATAAACTTTTAATTTTTGTAGAAGCATCTAATTTTATATTTATAAGGCCTTTACCCACAAAACTTGACCCCATGTAACTAGTAAGATGCAAGGGCTCACCACCAAGGACCACTATGTGTAGGTAAAGTTACCTTATTTTAGGCATGCTATTTTTTTAAAATTTTCCAAAGGTAATGTAATGGGGGAATCTATCAGGGATAAGTTTCTAGACTCCACTATAGGCTAAAATTCTTCTAATTCATGCAAGAATATGTATGTAAAGAGGTGTACTCAAGTCATAAGAACTAAGATAAATACCAATGTGACATGCTAATTATGAGAATGCCTACTATAGGGTGATAGAGTAATATGATAATTAGGTAATGTGATATGCTACATTTTGAAGGTTTCTATATTGTATAAACTAACTAGCTAAATATTCATGAAACAATACCTCTACTGTACTAGTGGACATGTAATGTATGAAAATTCAATGCAGGTGAGAATAGGGTGATATGTAAGAATTATATATAGAAAAAATTTAGATGTAAAGAGTTCACATATTCACCAAATTTTTTACCTTATAGAGTGCATAACCAATAGGTTTTATAATTAAAATCTTCCATCACTAGGTAGGGGCCCAACTATTTGGGTGTGCACTTTTGGCCCTCTCCTTTCTTTTTATCAATTTTACTATTGATTCTAAGAATGAGGTTTGTAACAGGGATTAGGTGCTCATAGACATTTTTGTTATATTTCCCATAAATGTAGTCAACATAAGCTATGTGATTATTTACATTAGTGTTAAAATGTTTATCTAGCAGTTATAATTCATCCAAGCACCCTTTTCTAAAATCTTCTTCATCATGCAGGCCTTGAAGGGAAATATGAAGATTGGGAATTTCCACTTTTAAGGGCATAATGTCCTTAGACCCAAATATGAGTACATATGGGGTGACTCATGTGGGTGTTTTAATATTTTTTATGGAGGCCCATGATGTTGGATAGAGTTGTAGATGTTAATCCTATTTAGAGTCTCTATTATTTTTAACTAGGGTCAAATTCAAGTTTTTGTTGGTGGCTTCAGCTTGGCCATTAGCTTGTAGATAATATAAAGAGATCAAATGGTGTGATATACCGAATTTATTACACAACTCATGAACCTCAATATTACTTAAAGTGTACCCATTGTCAGTAATGATGACTTGTGGGATTCTAAATCATTAAATGCTTTGATTCAAGATGAAATTCACAATGACCAATCTAGTCATAGTTGTCAGGGGAATCATTTCTACCCATTTGGTGAAATATTTGGTCATTATGATGATGATGTGGTGACCATCCAAAGAAGCATGGGAATTTTTTCACACTAAATTCAAGCCCCAAGTAGAAAAGGACCATAGAGTGATGATGGGTTGTAATGCCCTGATGGGACTATGTATCTCATGTGAGAAATGCTAGAATTTATCAAATTTACATAAATATTTGACAACATTATGGTCTCACTTTGGTCTTTATAATAAATACAAATCTGGTTGTATCCTAAAAATCCATCCATGAGTGATAGTAGTTCATACCCCATGGTAGAGTCAACAATGACATTAATGGATGGGATGGGGAAGTAATATTTTGGACATGCTTTGTTAATGTCTTGAAAGTCTATGCATATTTTGATTTTACCATTATTTTTGAGAATGGGGATGATGTTGGACATCTTTTTAGAGTAATTAAAATGCTTAATGAATCTGACTATAAAGAGCTTGATGAATTCCTCATTTACCATTAATACAACCTTTAGTTTAATGGGTATGATCTTTTGATTGATAAGTTTAATGTCAGGTATTGTAACTACATTATGGAAAAATAAATATGGATTGATTCCTATCATGTTTATATGGGAGAAAGCAAATGTTTTTGAAAGTTCCATGAGGATTTGCTTATGGTATTCCACCTCTTGCTTAGAGAGTGAAGATCTTATCTTTAGGAGTATAGGGTTGTCCTCCATTCCAATATTAATTTAAATAGTTTCCTAGATGAGGGATGCATTTACCTCGTTAAATATGTCATGATTTGGGGGTAAATCATGGTCTTCACCCTTAGTGTTGAAGACATCATAATCACCATCATAGGATAGGTAATCCTCTACATAGTAGTAAGACTTTTAAAGCTTAGTTTAAAAGGTTGAGTTAGGATAATAGGGAAGGGAGAAACCCATCTTACAATGAAACGAGGGGATGTCATTGTAAGATTATAGGAACTTGAGTATGAACTCATCATTATCAGTTAGATCTAGGACTAGGGTGTCCTAGTCTCAATCAACATGGGTGATTATTAAATCATTAAGAGTCTTAAATACAATAGTTTATATCCTAAATAAGACTATGATATAAGATTTTGGTATTCCCAAATGAGTTTTTAAATGTGAAGATGAGGTAGCCATAGATTTAAAAAGTTGGTTAATTTCTCTAGGGAATAATTTTATTTAAATTAAGTCAAAGTCCTTGGCAGCGTCATAGGTATTGAGTTTGTATAATTAAAAGTACTTGGATTTGTTTGATAAACTTCAAATGGTTGGTTTTAAATTAGCTATGAGTCTCCTTATATCCTTAAGCTCTTGACACCTAGAAGATTTGTGAGGAGCATTCCAATTAATATAACCTCATAGTTAGCTCCATTATTTGTACACTCAAAGTCTAACTTGAATTCCAATGACATAAATCACTCTTCAAAGGAAATGAGGATGACTCCTACAGTAGCACCTAGATGGTAATTGGCCCCATCATAGTTTAGGACCCACTAATTGTGTAGACAAAGAGCTAAGTAATCAGGTGGGGATTTTTGATCTTCCAATATTTCAACTATATGAACATTGAAGTTATTGAACAATCCCCTTTGGGTTCATGGATTTAAAACTTAGGCATATGATGAATTTAACTCCTATGTGGAGTGAATAGAAAGGCCTGTGAAGGTGTGGATAGCTAAATGTTGTGCTTTAGATGAAGGAAAGGAAGAATTTATATGAAATTGAAAGATTTTTTGTAAGTTATAGGGTGAGATAGGTGAGAACTTCCATAATTTCAAAAGGTTTCTTGTTTGGATTCTTATTCAAGCTGGTGAGTATGTCAGCATATTTATGGTGAGATATTTTAGGATGACCACTTTGGGATTTGAGGATCTAGTAAAATTGACCAAATGTGTGTGTTTTATGACCCCATTGATAGTCAAGTGGTAATTTATGTGTAACCTATGTTATTTATACAACATATATTGTATCATATTAAAGAGTTTAGGATCATCTTAGGTTACAAAAACATTTCCTAAGTTTAAGAATTAGATTTACTAGAATAAGGTGGAAGGAATAGATTTCAATTGGTGTAACCAAGGTCTTCTCAATATCATGTTATAATTGGTGTCCTTGTCTATAATGTATAACTCTATTAGTACCATTTTAGGACCCAAGGTGACTAAGAGTATAATAGTCCCTATAGAAGTGTATTTGAGACTATTATAGCCTCATAGAGTGTTGAACATCATAGAATAATTTGTTTCTATGTAACCAAGTATTTGTAAGAAGGAAAAAAGGGATGATGTTGATAGCCACTCCATCATCAACCATGGCTCTCGTCATATAATTATTATAGATCTATACTTATAAAAATAAGGTTCAGTTTCCCCTCCTTTTAATTTTATATTTAAGGGGAAAGATTTATAAATTGAATAAGTAACCATTATAATGTGATTCCTAACTAGGTGGGAGCATATACAAATCAATGTGGTTAATTTGAACTTGATGAGGGGTGACACTAGTTAAATATCCAAGCCCTAAGGCATCAAGAAGGCCTAAGAAATGAGTGAGAGAGTTTTTGAGCAAGTCTAGGAATGAAATGTGGGATAATATTTCCATTAAATTAAATATTAAGTCATAGTTTCCCATGGGTTTAAGAATTGATTATGTTTCTAGGATGTTCAATGGGTGGAGAGCCATAGGTTGATATTCTCTATTATGAGTAATAGTGTTGGATTCCTCTTCAAATTCCATTTCTAATAATCATATCATATTCATTTTACCATGCATTCCTAATTGAGGAGATACATCAGGGTTTGTGACTCCCTATGTTGAGGCCTTGATGTTATGAGTGCCTACTATAGGTTGGACATGTTGAATGGGGTGACCCTACTATTGACTTTGAGTAAGGTGTGTTTGTTGGTTGGGGAAAGGGTCATGATAGATTTTTATGTTTTTATTCTTAGTAGAAATAATATTATTTGAGGAGGTGTTAAATTTTCAAATTCACCTTGATCTATAACTATAAACAAATCTCTCTACACCAAATCAATGTGAATAATGCTTTTCAAGACAAATTTTGCATGACCAAATCATGCTCATTTCTCTCCAAATTTTTAATGATGATATTCATATGTGGGAAGAATGTGAGGGTTAATAAAATATCATAAAATTCACTCCCATATTTTATATGTATGAGTTTATAAAAATCACTTATGCACACATTTTTTGCATCTTCATAGTTACTAAATCTACCTAGTGTGCACCCTTCATACCTAATTTTGTAAGGTTAAATCCCATTTGTTTCTATTGAAAACTTATATAATGGTATAAAAATGAAAAGATAATATAATGGTGAAGGGGGTTGTAATAAAATATTCCTTTTTTGAAATATGTGTAGTCATGAAAAATGCCTAGTGCACATGTTTTGGTCTTTCCAACAACCAAATCTGTTCAATGTGCACTTTTGAATCCCATGTTAACCTGACCAAATGAGGTCCAATAATCTTAAAATATTTAAATATGGTGGAAAAATGTGGGAAGAATGTAAATGTAGAGAAATTAAAAATAAATTCATTCCTTAAGTGTGATGCTCGAAGCCATCAAAATTGGATTCTGGACCAATGTTTTACTTGGTCAATTTTCCATCTTTCTAGTTGTTAAATTTGGCCAGTGAGTACTTTTGAAACACATTTGAGTAAGAAAAAATAATTACAAATTACTTGAAAATTTATATGATAGTACCCTAATGACATGAAAAGGTAATACATTTAGTTTCATATTTATTATAATTTCTAGTGAAAATATATAATGGTGTGAAGTGGCCCTCTTAGGAAGATTCCTCACTCAGCTAACTTTTGACCATAAGGAACTGAATGGGTATTACATAGGGATTAATTTGATAATTTAAAAAAAACTATAAATACCATTTTGAGTGTATTTTAAAAATACTTCTATAAATAGAAGATACTATGGGTTTTTATCATGTCTTGCTATGTGATTTTCCATTTTTCCATGTTTTAAAGGGGATGATGTGGTTGTGCATGACTATGTTTTGGTTTTTAAACCATATATTTTGATCCATAGATCCATAAAAAAATGCCACTTAATGAATTATAGATATGTATTCTACTTACTTTTAATGAGGATAGTTTTAAATTGTATAAATGAAGGATTGATAACATGTCAATATTTGTCTTTGACCAAATGCATAGAATAAAACCATAACTTTATGGTTTCAAATGATGAGTATAAGAATTTATAAAGTATATATATCCTCTATCTAATGAATATTCAAGAGTAAAATCAAGTATTATGAATCAAATTTGAGATAAATATGAAAGATCCTACACCAAAGATAAGTAAATGGCTATTAAATGAGGTAAAAAGGTCATGGAGATGTTTGAAACTACCACTAAGAATGTACAACCTCTCATAGGGAATGGAAAGCCTGGAGTTAAGGAAGAAGTAAAATATTGAATTCAAAGGAGTGATGATTCAACACCTATAATAAATATAAGGAAACCATGATCCCAAAAAATAGATCAACCTTGAAGACTCTTTGATTGAATCAAGCTTACCTAGTCAACCATGAGGAACTCTTACGCCACTTTCCTTAGGAGTCAACATGGAGACCACGAAAAATGTATGCAAGTCAAAGAAAATGGTTGAATAACACTTAGGGAATTAATTTCCTTATATTTTATATTTTGAAACTAAATTTCATACATTAATGGAACTGTTATGATCACTCTTTGTGTTCCTTCTTCCTCTCTAGTCTTCATTGTTCCATATATAGTAATGATTTTCATTGTAAAGGGGGATCTCCACTCTAGTATGGTAGGAGCCCTAGTGATTTTTACTTGTAAAATTATTTATGATAAATAAAATTGTTGTTTCAATTCTTACATACTTGTGTTATTTGTGAAATTATGAAGTTGTCAATGTAATCTTGTGATTGAAAATTATTTCTCCTTGATTATTATCCAATTTTCTAACCTTTATGCAAGGTAGGTTTTATTTTATATATCATAGACTATGTGAAATTAGGTTTTGAAAAAAATTAGATATGAATAAGTTCCATTCCTCCTATTTTATCCTTTATCCCCTAACCTTCCTATGAAATACTTCTTCAATAGTGATTAATCTGGACTTGTGTAAATGTATTAGTTCTTTTAGTTCATTTATGCATGATCAATCAAGTAGGAGAGTCAAATCATTTTGGTGCATCACATCTATTTTCAATTTAAATTGGTTAAAATGTTGTTTTTCCTTATTTCCATTTTCTTAATTTCATTAATAAAGTTAGTCATAGTTTAGGTGATTCATTATGGAACCAACCATTTTTAGAGATTAATTCCTCACTTAAGATCAGCCTTAACCTGAGGAGTGTTTCCATTGTATCAGTTGGAGGGAGAAGCCTTGAAACCACTTCTTCAAAGGGTTAAACTTTAAGATGATAAAAATTGTTTTAATTTATTATTATATGCATGTAGAAAACACTTTTATACTAACCTACATGAATCCTAGTGAAGACCTTATTGAAGTTTGGCATTTATAATATGACATTGTTAAGGATTTTGAGGCTATTAGTGGGCCAATAGTTCCAAGAGGGTAGAATGAGGATACTAATGTGTTTTTATCTTTAGATGTCTATGGGATTTATAGAATACTAAAAAAATAGGCCAATTAATTGATGGATACATCTACCCCAAGTGAACGAGCAAGTGAGTAAGACAGACATGTTAAGATAGAGGTAAAATCAGTTGATCTACATAAGAAAGTAGATTGGTTAAACCTTAGAAGTAGCATCCAATTTGATCATCATTTTCAAGAGGAATAATATTTTTTTCAAGATATTATCAATGGTAGGAGTGGCCTATGATGATACTAAGTGACTCCTAGTGGTCATGAACTTCCAAATGGTCTATTCAACCTTAAAGATAGCTTTAGCCTAATTGAGCTTATTAGTAGAAACAAAGTGGACTCGTTTCTCAAAGGAGGAAATTATGAGAAGATATTCATAGATGATGGAATATTTTAAAGGATTAATTGGTCATGTATCCAATCTAAAATACAATAATTCATCTATTTATGTCATGACTATCTCAAGAATGGATCATTCAGTCATATGTTTTCATGCATCAAAGATGATCTCTATGGTTATTATTTTGACCAAGGTGGGGTAATAGTTGTCTTTAGATTATATGTATTAGTTTAGTTCTCTATTTACTCTAAGTTTTGTATTCATATTTCATTACGTTTAGCATAGTTATCATTTCCTCTAAGTTATGTTATGCATTTTTTTGTTGTTCCTTGTTTTTCTTATTTTATGTTTAAGGAAAATTTAGTTCATTTAGAGGTTGGATGGGCATATTTTAGTTAAAGTTTGGTCACACCTTTAGATTTAGTGGTTTTTATATCTTAGTGAATCCATAACTAGTATACTTGTATAAGGCTAACTGATCTTTGATTAACATGCAAATAAACTATGGAAGTCACCAAAATGTTGACTTTTCAAAGTCACCTCGATCTCTCAATAGAAATAGAGATCTCTGTACCAAATCAACTTGCACAATGCTTTTTGAGAGTAATTTCACATGACTAAATCATGCTCATTTATCTACAAAGTTTTCATGATGATAGTCATATGTGGGAATAATGTGAGGGTCTATAAAATCTCAAAAACTTCACTCCCACACTAGCTGTCTAGATTTAAAAAATTGATTTGGTTTTGATTTTTACTCATTTTCTGCATCTTCTCAGTTGCTAAATCTACCCAATGAGCACTTTTGAAACACATTTATATAATAACAAATAGAGTCTAAATTTCTTAAAAATTTATATGATAGTATTATGATGAAATGAGAAGGTAATACATTTAGTTTAATAGCTATTTGAATTTCAACTGAGAATATATAATGGTGTGAAGTGACCCTCCAAGGAAGATTCCTCGCAACCTACTTTTTATTATAAGGAACTAAAAGGGTATTGTGTAGGGATTAATTTGATAATTTAAAAAAATAATAATACCCTTTTAGGCATATTTTCAAGATATTTATATAAATATAATATACTATATATTTTACTCGTGTCTTGCTCTATGATTTTCCATTTTTCCATGTTTTGATGGTGTCGATGTAGCTGCACATAAATGCATGTTGTTTTTTGAACCATATATTTTTATTTGCATCTCCATTTATAGTTTCAATTTTTGTATTAGAATTTTTTCCCTCCCTCTTTAAAATGAGGATAGTTTTGAATTGGTTAAATACAATATTGATAACTTGTTAATATTTGAAATTGACCCAATGCATAGAATCAAATCACAACCCTATGGTTTCAAATGATGAGAATAGGAAGCTAGAAAGTATCTATAGCCTCCATTAAATACATATTCAAGAGTACCATGAAGGATTATAAATCCACTTTGAGACAAATACACAATATCATATTTCATGAACAAGGAAATGGTTATTCAGTGAGGTCAAAGAGTTATGAATATGTTGGAAACTACCCCTAATAATGTGAATCTTCTAAGAGAGTGGGAAGAATGGAGTTAAGGAAGAAGTATAGTATTGAATTCAAAAGAGTGATGAGTCAACATTTGTAATAAAGACAAGTAAACCATGATCCCATAGCCTTGAAGACTCTTTGATTACTTACCTAGTCACCCATGTGGAACTCCTATGCCACTCTCCTTGGGAGTCAACATGAAGATGAAGAAATATTCATGCAACTCAAAGCTAATGGTTGAAGAGATATCATGGAATTAATTTATTTATCTATTCTATTTATAAATTAAATTTCATACATAAATATTAGTATTATGAGCACTCTTTACGTTCCTTCTTAATATCTAGTGTCACATCCTAATTTCTATCTAAGTTGAATAACCTATTTGATCCATGGATTATTATGGTTGATTATTTAATTAACTAATATTTGATTGATATTGATGACATATCTTGATTATTGGATAATTTGTGTTACTTAATTTACATGATCAATATGCTATGAGTTAGCAATACTTATATATTCTTTACATTATGATCATGTTTATGCAACATTACTTAAAGGATATATTAATGTCAGGATAACTACCTTCATTGTTGTGATGTGGATGTAGGATAGATTCTTCCCTGAGAGTGTGATGGAGAGAGAGCATCAAAAGAGATGGTGGTTTAGATAATGGTGTTGGGGGATGATAGAGAATGAATCTAGAAACCCTTACACACATCACATTTGTATTTCATGATTTTTTTGTTTGATACAAGTCATAGTATGATTTATTTTATGTTTAAATGATAGTTGTGATCTTTTATGTTTTCACTAATCTAGTTACTATGTTGAGTGATTTCATTAATTTAGTGATAGTATGTAGCTTATCTTTTTTAATGTAACTATTTGGTTAAATGAATGAAATTGTATATGTTTTTACTTAATTTATTGCCTTATTTGGAATGGCTATGTAGTATAACATTTTGATTTTATGTAGGCATTAAAAATTATAAATGGATTCCATTATTTTTATTATAGGTAAAAGTGGGTTTTATAGGGACCCTACCCATACAAAATAACCAACTCAGTGGCCAATAACATAGATGAAAAGATTAAAAAAACATAGTAAAAAACACAATTTCACTTGAGAGACACAACAAAGACACAATAGAAAAATAGATGATACATATCTTGCATTATATAGCAAAGAAATTTAAATATGACTTTCCTTCTATTCCTTGTGTTGGAAATATTGTCATTGATGTCAAAGGTCTAGTAATATTGGTGATAAAGGCCCCATTGCATTTAATATTATTTGTAATAAATATATCTTGGCTAATATGAGTTAATATTTATTTAATATTAACGAATATATTTTTGGTTGCATATGAGACAAAATAAGGGCCCATGGAGAAGTCGAAGAGCCACGGGATAAAGACAAAAGAATGATAGGATGCATTTTCCCATGAAGAGTCATTTTGGGGAATACCAAGAGTCACCAAGTGAAGACAAAAGAGTAAGGGCAAATTTATCATGAAGGGACACTTTAAGGAATATGAAAAGTCACCAAAGATAAGGACAAAAGTGGGAAGGACGTTTTTGGTCATGAAGGGTCACCACATGACTTTTCAAATTCTTGGATATGAAGGGTCATCCAAGATTGGCACCATTTTCCATGAGGATTGAAGGGTCACAAAGGGGGAAGGCCAAAGGTCATTTGTAAAGCTATAAATAAAGGCTTGAGTAGTCATTTGTAATATGGATATGAGAGGTTGATTTTATATTGTAATATCTAGCTTAGAAGAGCAATTGTGAGAGATGAATATGATTTGTATTTGTTATATCTAGCTTAGAAGAGCAAAGGTGAGAGAGAGGAAGGAGATGTTGTATTGATCTATCATTTGTTGAGATAGAAACATTGAGAGATAGGTGTGTGGTATACACAAAGGGGTTGGTGCTCCTGTGGGTTGGTGCTCACGAATTGTTGCTGGGTTGGTGCTCAGCAAAGGGGTTGGTGCTCCTGTGGGTTGGTGCTCATGAATATGTGGTGGGTTGGTGCTTGAAAAAGGGGTTTGAAGCTCTTGTGGGTTGGTGCTCATGAATTATAGCTGAGGTTGGTACTTGGCAAAGGAGTATGGTGCTCCTGTGGGTTTGTTCTCATGAATATATTTGAGATTGATTCTTCGTGGTTTTTCCCACATTGGGTTTCCAAGTTATATTTGGTGTCTCTTTCTATCTTGTGTGATGTTTATTGTTTGATTTTTATTTCATATCTTGAATGATTGATTAAGTGTAATTTGGTTAAAGGAAATATTTATAAGATTTATAATATACTAATTCACCCCCCCTCTCAGTATATTCTATGCTTAACAATTGGCATTAGAGCAGGTTCCTTTTTGAAAAGTTTTACATCTTGAAGGTAGATCAGGAAAGCATGATGGCTAGGTCACATGAAGGATTTTCTACAAATAAGGCACCTTTGTTTGATGGGATGAATTATGCTTTTTGGAGCATGATAATGAAGGTTTATTTGATGGCCCTTGGATTCGACATATGGAAATATGTGGTGGAGGAATATGAAGAGCCACAAACATCTACAATTACTCCAATAGAAAAGAAGGCAAGTGAATGTAATGCTAAAGCTCTAAATGCTATTTTATGTGGTTTATGTGAATTTGAATTTGTTAAAGTTATGCAATGTAAATCTACTCATGAAACTTGGGTAAAACTTGAGAATATTTACAAAGGTGATGGAAAGGTTTAGCAAGCTAAGTTGTAGACTTTTAGAAGGTAGTTTGAAAGTTTGAAGATGGAAGAAGAAGAAGATATAGCAAGTTATCTCTTGCGAGTTGATCAGATAGTAAATTAGATTCAAGGTCTTGGAGAAACATTGGAAGAGTCAATGGTGGTGTAAAAGGTTTTGAGATTTCTACCAATGAGATATGATGCAAAGGTTTTGGCAATCGAGGAGATGAAGAATTTAGCCAAGCTAAAGATGGATGAGCTTCATGGTATTCTCACGGCATATGAGATGTGGATAGAACAAGATAAACCCTCAAAGAGAGAAGTGGCTTTCAAGACATTAAAGAAGGAGAAAGCTAAGATTCAAGAATCAAGTGATAGTTCTAATGATGATGAAGATGACAATGAAGAACTTTTCATTCATAGGACAAAAAGAGGAACAAGTAAATATCAAGAAAAATTACCCTTTAAATGTTTTAATTGTGGAAAGATTGGACATTTTTTAGCTAGATGCCCAGATAAGGTTAAAGATGAAAAAGAAGAAAAGCCTACATATAAGAAGAATTTCAAAGGCAAATCCAAAAAGGGATTCGAGAAGAAGAGCCTGTATTCTAAGGATCCTAACTCAGTTGATGATAGTGGAGTCAGCGATTCAGAAGAAGAAGAGATTCTATTCATGGTCATACATGATGATGATCAAGAAGAAGAAGAGGAGGAAGCTAAAGTAGATATGGAAGGAGAACTCAATTGTGCTCTAAAAGAGTTATAATTTGTTCAAAATAAGAATCGAAGGTTAAAGCACTAGATCAAGAAAAATGAAGAGTGAAAGGAAATGATTGAAGATCTACAAGCACACGTTGAAGAAGCCAAGAAGAATGAAGAAGATCTCAAAGCACAGTTGGAAATAGCAAGAAAAGAATGTCAAAGGTATGTTATTGAAATTGCCTCTTTAAAAGAAGATATTCATAAAGCAGTCAATGATAAATTAGTTAGTGATTCAAAATTTGAGGATAGCACTAACATGTTGAATAAGATATTGGAAAGTCAAAAATCATATTCAGATAAGATAGGGATCAGATTTGAAAAGAAAAAGAGCTATGTTGAAGCTCTTACACAAGAGGAAACAAAAAGGGGAGAATTGAAGAATATAGAGGACATTCCAAATAGAGAAGGTTGGAAGGAACAAAGTTACAAAAGGCAATCAGGTCAAAGATATACAGACATGTCTTATTTTTATGGCTATTGTTTTTATTGTAATGGATATGGTCACAGGAAATTAGAATGTAGAAAAAGACCTAAAAATTTTAGAAATAAGGAGAAAGAAAGTCAAGTAGATTCAAGCAAAAGCCATAACTCTTTTGCTCCTCTATCAAGCTTTGATGAAGAGACCATAGTATGCTACAAGTGAAACAACTTTAGACACATAGCTTGGAATTGAAAAAGCATGTTCAAATCAGTCAAGAAGGATCAGAGTTTCAAGGCTCAATTCATTAAGAATAAGAATCAGAGTGTCAAAGCTCCATTCATCAGGGAGAAGGTTCAGACATGTTCATGGTAGAAAAAACAATTTGAAGATTCAATGATGGTGCAGATAGCTCTGCATGTAAGAGGTAAAGATCAGCCATGGTTAATTGATAGCAGACGTTTGAGGCATATGATAGGAGATAAAAGTAAGTTCGTTTCTCTAAAGAAGATTAATGGTGGTACAGTGAGGTTCGGAGATAAAACCACTACCAAGATAGCTAGAAAAGGTACTTTGAGTTTAGATTATGGTAGAACTAAGACTAAGAATGTTTTGTATGTAAAAGGTCTTAAGCATAATCTATTGAGTGTTAGTCAAATTTTTGATCAAGGATACACATTAAGGTTTCATGTTGAAGGTTGTGAGATTAGAATAAAATATTCAAATGAGTTGATTGCATATGCTCAGAGGATAGGGAAAAATGTGTATGTATTGTCAGATATCTTCTCAAAGGCATGATCAAAGGACACATTCAAAGATTGGCAAGAGGAGTTGGGAGTAATTTCTATTACTTCCTACCATTGATGTTCAACATCAAGTGAAGGGGAGCTAAGTGTTAGCTCCAGGTAGGCCCTTTGCCATTAATATCAAAGGGGGAGAATAATAGGTACAGGTACAGGTACATGTATAGGTATAGGTGCAAAAAATAGGTACAGGGAATAGGTACAGGTTGCTACAGTAAGGGGGAGTTATTGTATGTTTTTAGATGATAGGATGTGTAAGTGATAGGATGTGGTAGTTTCAAGATTGAGGTTGCCATCAATGACAAAGGGGGAGGTTGTTGGAAATATTGTCATTGATGTCAAAGGTCTAGTATTATTGGTGATAAAGGCCCCATTGCATTTAATGTTATTTATAATAAATATATCTTGGATAATATGAGTTAATATTTATTTAATATTAATGAATATATTTTTGGTTGCATATGAGACAAAATAAGGGCCCATGGAGAAGTTGAAGAGCCATGGGATAAAGACAAAAGAAGGATGGGATGCATTTTCCCATGAAGAATCATTTTGGGGAATACCAAGAGTCACCAAGTGAAGACAAAAGAGTAAGGGTAAATTTCTCATGAAGGGACACTTTAAGGAATACGAAAAGTCACCAAAGATAAGGACAAAAGTGGGAAGGACGTTTTTGGTCATGAAGGGTCACCACATGACTTTTAAAATGCTTGGATATGAAGGGTCATCCAAGCTTGGCACCATTTTCCATGAGGATTGAAGGGTCACAAAGGGGGAAGGCCAAAGGTCATTTTGAAAGCTATAAATAAAGGCTTGAGTAGCCATTTGTAATATGGATGTGAGAGGTTGATTTGATATTGTAATATCTAGCTTAGAAGAGAAATTGTGAGAGATGAATATGATTTGTATTTGTTATATCTATCTTAGAAGAGCAAAGGTGAGAGAGAGGAAGGAGATGTTGTATTGATATATCATTTGTTGAGATAGAAACATTGAGAGATAGGTGTGTGGTATACACAAATGGGTTGGTGCTCCTATGGGTTGGTGCTCACAAATTGTTGCTGGGTTGGTGCTCGACAAAGGGGTTGGTGATCCTGTGGGTTGGTGCTCTTGTGGGTTGGTGCTCACGAATAGGTGCTAGGTTGGTGCTTGGCAAAGGGGTTTGAAGCTCCTATGGGTTGGTACTCATGAATTATAGTTGAGGTTGGTACTTGGCAAAGGGGTATGGTGCTCCTGTGGGTTTTTTCTCACAAATATATTTGAGATTTATTCTCTGTGGTTTTTCCCACATTGGGTTTCCATGTTATATTTGGTGTCTCTTTCTATCTTGTGTGATGTTTATTGTTTGAGTTTTATTGCATATCTTGAATGATTGATTAAGTGGAATTTAGTTAAAGGAAAGATTTATAAGATATATAATGTACTGATTCACCCCCCTCTCAATATATTCCATGCTTAACACCTTGTAATTTGTAGTCCACTCATCTGTCATGATTTGGAAGTTATTCTCCAAACCACATACCATTTTCTCATTTTAGTTATAGTAGACACTCTTTTAAGCTTTTTCCTAGACCTAAGGTCATTCTCACTTATTTTTGCATTGTTAAAAATATAGATAACCCTTACATGCTTTGCATTACATTATTCACCATTACCTTACTGAAGCTAGCCAAAATATTAAGTTTATCATTGAGTTACAATTTTTTTTCTCCAACATATTAATTATGTCAGTTAGAATATCAATATAAGTAGCCATTTCCGCTTCCCTCTCATGCGTTTAATGTAGTTCATCTTTTTTGTTGAAGTTATTTAACTCTTATTTCAATCTTGAATGATCCTTCATAAACCCATTAAGGAAGGCTTTATGAAGGTTTACCTCATCCTCCAATATCTCTAGTTTGTTTTTATTTTTATATATACCCTTAAAGGAGTTAAAATCAAAGTGTGCCTAAATATTTGAATGAGGATATCCTATTTGTACACCTACATAGTCATCATTTAGAATGTTACCTATAGCATTATATTTTGTGCCTTCCCTATTTCTAGGTAAGTGAGTACTACCTTATGTATTATATTCCTATACATTATGATTTTCCATATCCTTTCAAGTATTTTATTCCTTACCATTATGCTTATCCATCTCCTTAAGTTATATTACTTCATTTGATTCCTAAAACATTTGATCACTAAATGAACCCTCTTTCTTGTTTTTGTCCCTGCTATGATCCTCATTATTATTAGTTTTAGGTTTGAAACTAATTATTAACATACATTTAGGAGGCATATAGGTAGAGAAATTCACACTAACATTCTTATTTTTAGCAATTGAATACTAGAGAGTAGGGTTTTGAGCTTGGAAAAACTTATATATGAGGGAAATTACTGGATGGTGCAAAGTTTGTTATAACCATGTATGTAAAATTCATTGGTCAGCCTTTACCCATTTTCCAAACCTCCATATTATTATTTATATGGTCAAAATTCATTAGTTCCATATAGTTCAAATCCCCTCCCATGGTTGAGTACCTATTTTTATAATTTCCTAAACCCACACTTCAAGGGCTACAAAACTTAATGAATTTGATATTATCAATAGCCTTAAAATGGTTTTATAATGTTTGATCATGAAATGATGAAAAAAATAATACCATTTTTTGATATGATTAAGAAATTTATTTTGAATCAACATAATAAAAACACACATTTAAAATCTTGGCATTTCATGCCAATGCTTATCATAGATCTGAACCCTACATAAATGGATTGATTTTGTCCTTGTTGATAATATCATTTATTTGATTGGGTCAACCTTGATTTTATGCCAAACTTTAAATTCATTTGTTTCTACCTCCTATTATCAAATGTGTCATCAAGCATATTTCCCTCTATATACGTATGCTAGAAAATGACTTTTTCAAAGCCTTTGCTTAACTAAGAAATTTCATCTATAATATGGCATATAGACTAGGAAACCAAATTCTTATTATTGGTATAGTTACTAATATTGATATATTCCCCCTCAATATAAATGTATTAACATCCAAACTCAAGAGCCACCTGTATCCCCCAAAATAATAATAAAGCTTCAGAGAACTGATTTGATTAGAATCCCATGCTTCCTTCATAAGCTAAAATAAGATACCCATGATGGTCCTGAGTATCCTTTCCACCTCTTAAAACCCCAAGGTTTCCTTAAGAAGACCCATTAAAATTAAGTTTCACCCAACCTAGTTGAGGAGCCAACCATCTCACCAATTTTCTCAAGGATATCTTGGCATCCACCAAAGGAATGTTGTTAAGGTTAAACTTCCATTCTATAGAAATGATTTCCTCAAATGGAAAGAAAGGATGACTTTTAAACCATCTTATATTTTTGAAAATTCTAGACAAGAGGGAAAATATTTTGTTAGATACTCTAAAAAGGGGGATTTTCTTGTCCTTGAATATTCTATTGTTGCGTTCCTTCCAAATTCCCCATAGAAGATGAGGGAAAGCCAAATTATAAATCTCCTTGAGTTCTTGGTTAATAAAGGGACAATACCAAGCCTACCAAGCCTCCATAAAAGATGAATCACCCAAAAAACTTTAAATCTTTGAAGCAGAGAACCACAAATATGGAAATAGTATACAAATCAAGGGAGATATGATTAACGGATTCCCAAGAATTCTGACACAGAACACAACTATTTACCACATAAAGACCTCTTTTACTTAGATTATCTAATGTAATAATTTTGTTTTAGACACTTAACCAACTAAATATGTTGATTTTTAGAATTAGATTTTTATTCCAAATCTGACCCAATGAATTCCCCCTCTTTGTCATGTTTTGAAGCTTTAAATATCCAAAATTAACATGATATATTCCATCCATTGAATCAATCCAAATTAATTCATCCTCCCTCTATATATTTGTAAAATAGTTACCCTTGAAAATAAAATTATGATCTAAACAATATTTGATGAAGCAACATTAGCATTATCAAGGGTTAAAATTTTCCAACTTTTTTTACCATTGCAAACTTGTATATAATCTACCACCATTTATTCTAATGTAGAAGAGATATAATGAACAAATTGATTCCATGGAACAAGAGTCTCTAAAGAATTGTTTAGAATCCAAAGATTCTTCTAAAATATAATATTATGACCATTACCTAGCTTTCACTTACAACCTTTTATTAAAGTATCCCTATTCTTGGAAAAGAGCTTTCACTTACAACCTTTTATTAAAGTATCCCTATTCTTGGAAAATAAATTATAGATTTTGGATCCTTTAATAAAAATATACTTAGTAAGGAAGCATAAAGGAGAATTGTAACCAATAAATTTAACACAAAAAATGTTTGCCCAAGGAGAAGGTTCTTTGAGGAGTCTCCAAAAAATATTTCTAACTAATACCTTATTCATGGAAGAAATATTTCCAATATCCAGCCCTCTAAAGGATTTCAAAAGGCATATCTTATCCCAATCCACCATAGGTAATTTGTGAATGACCTCCACTCCCATCCATATGAATATTTTTTGAATTTTGTTAATTTCTTTTGGTATAACTTTGGGAATTTTAAATAATGACATAATGTAGATAGGGAAACTTTTTAAAAGATTTTTTTTTATACAACACTTTTCCCATCAGAGAAAGCAGATCCCATTTCCAACCAGGGTACAAAAATTTAGATTTCATTTTCCATTTGAATAGTGGAATACCTAAATAAATTGAGGGAAGTTTCTTGATCTAACAATTTATAATATGAGAAATCTTTATTTGACAGGGAAATGATGTGTTGATAAAAAAATAAATCACTTTTGGTTTAGTTTATTAATTATTTTGAGATAACTACATAACTATCCAAAATTGACTTAATTTCTTTAGCCTCCTTAACCAAAGCCAATGCAAAAATGGTCATGTCATAAAAAAAATTGGTTAAGAGAAGGAAGATCCCTTAAGGCCATTTTAAAACCCTTCAAACTACCCTATTCAAGCACATTCAAAAGTTTCATGCTTAGAGAATCTACCATTATAATGAATAATAATGGATACAATGGATCCACCTATCTAATTCCATGTTCATTCCAAAAAAATCTAGCTAGAAAACCATTATAATAATAAAAAATATTTCCATTTAAATTATGTTGTAAATTAAACTTCTAATATGCTTATGTAAGCCAAATTTATTTAGAATAGAATCCAAGAAACCCTAGTCTACTCTATCATAAGGTTTGGCTATATCAATTTTAAAAATCATACCTTCTTGTTTACTTTATATCATGGAATGTACTATTTCATGAACAAAAATTATACCATCCTAGATTTATCTTCCTAAAACATATCCTCCTTGGTTAGAATAAATTTTTTTTTTCAAAAGTGTCTTAATCCTTAAATTCAAAAAAATTGTAAATATTTTATAGACAGAATTACACATGTTGATAGGCCTAAACTCCTTAAATTTTGAGGTCCCTATCTTCTTGGGAATAAGAGTGATAAAATTATTATTAATATCTCTAAGAAATTTTATAGGGGATAAAAATTCATCCACCACTACCCATAAATCCTACTTAATAATAACTTAGTAATTTTGATAAAAATCCATAAGAAAGCCATATAGTCTTAGTGTTTTATCTTTGCTCATTAAGAACATTATTACCTCTATTTATTATTCTATTAGATATATAAATAAATTATAATTATAATCATCAATAATAAGAGTTTGGATATGTTAAATAAAATTTTTGTTCAATTATTTTTTAGGCACTGAGTTGGGAGTAAAAAGATCCTTGAAGAAACTCACTACTTTCTCTTTAATAACCATAGGATCAATATGAAGTGAGCCATCCTCATAAAATATTTTATTAATTATATTATGACTTATATTATTAATCATAATTAAATTAAAAAAATATATATTATGATTTCCCTCCTTTAACCAAATAGCCCTTGATTTTTTTCTCTAGAAAGATTCCTCTTGACCTAGAATGAAATGATAATCTAACTCTAGTTTATACTCATGTTAAATGAAATGTTCACTAAGGCCTTGTGTAGTAATAAAATATTTAAGGTAAATTTTAGGTGTTTTAAATTATTTCCATAAATTTTCCAAGAGTTTTCATGAGTCAATATGTATACATAGTTCTCAATGACACAGTGTGCCTTAGTGGGGCCTTGCTTGGTTTGCTTGGTTAGGCAAGGTGATGGATGTTGGTGTTGTGTTGACCATGTTTGAAGGGTCATATGAGGGGTCAAGAGTGACTAAGATAATTTTTGAAGTGAAATTAATTCATTATAATAGTCTTATGAAGGTTTAGGTTATCTTAGTCAACTTGGCAATTCTTCTTGAGTAAGCATATTGATGATATCAACATTTGCATGTGTGGAGGTGTTAGAAGAAAATGATCACATGGGATTATTTTAGATTAAGGTAAAAATAGGTTTTGAAGGGGCCCTGAAACCCTTTACATCAGAAGAGAGATAAACCTTAAGCACTTCCAGAAAACAAAATAGCCTGGAACCTGCATAAGCAAGACCAAATTAACCAGGAATCTGAAAATAGTAGACTAGTGCTGGACAAACAATAAAAGTATTTTTTACAAGACCGAAGTTTCATATCTAGAGGGGGGACCAAAGGATTATACTTCTTCCTCTTTATTGTTGTCCAACCATCCTCTACCTTAGCTGCCTCATCAAACCAGTCCTCAGAAGGCCATGATCCATGAAGTCCAAGGGGCGTCGAAGCCTCAGCAAAATCCTTATGAGAACTAGCCAACTTCAGGTTCCTAGGAGAAACCTTCAAAAAAGGTGGAGGAAACACCACCTCCTTAGTATTCAGTTTAGAGAGATCACATAATCCAATCTCCGTAGTACCTTCAACAGGATCAGTCTCCAGCGGAGTCACCTAATCCGTCGATTTAGAATGGATACTCTTTTCATTCTCATTCTCTGAATCATTCGAATCTTCATCAAGTTATTTAGCAAAATAGTGTTCATGATCAGCTTCAGACCACGAAGAAGGTGAGCTTCTAGCTTTGGATTTCCCTGCAGTACACCGGGCTGCAACGTGCCCCGTCTGGTGACACTTTCTGTATCAAAAAGGTAAACCTTCAAAATCTAACATTTGTGTCCAATAACCCCTTGGGGAATCCAGACAAATCGCCTCAGGAAGGCCCTTATAAACATCCACCTCAACCATAAGGTGAGCACAGGTCAAGTGGTAAATCCTCTTAGTTTCATCATCCTCAAATAAAAACTCCCCTATAGCATTACCGATGGTTTTAAACACCGCTTCTTGCCATAAATGTATTGGTAAATTAGGGAGACGAACCCAGACAGGGGATTGTTGATATTTGATCCTAAGTCATGTTTTTAAAATTTATGGTCTTGATATGAGGGTTATCTAAAGTTATTATAGTGAAAATTTAGTCTCCTAAGCAGATTTCACTAGTTTCCATAGTCAAATTTGTATTAAAAAGTGATCGTTGGAATTCAAATATTTGAATTTACAAAGGAAAATCAGTCATCATTATTTTGCATATAAAATTTGATGATGAATGAATTTGATGGTGGTATAAAAATAAAAGTGGTAGATAACTTCAAGTTAAATCTAATAAAAATTATTTGGAGGTTTGATTGGTTGTACATCTATATTTATTATGGTTCAAAGTGATTGAGGGTTTGACCTTCTTCTACAAGTGACCTGAGAAGGATGTTTGAGTTTTTATTGATGGTGTTTGGGTTTTTAAAGGTTAATTATATATTTTAGAGTGTTTTAAACTCATTTATTATAATTTTCTTAGATTTTATAGGTTTTACCAATCCATATTTAGTATGAATAATTTCTTACATGTTAACTTTTGATTCATTCATGGTGTTTTCATGTATAAGGAAAATTTTTGATAGGTTTTGCATATGAAAAATGGTGTAGTGATGAAAGTAACAACTTGAGGGTGTATTATGGGTCATATGACATGGACCAATATTATTTTAATGGGTCTTGTGTCCCTAGTGTTTCTTGATGAAGTGCTAAAAGGATGAATATGTCTCCATAGACCTATAAGGGCTTCTTAGGCCTAATGGAAAAGTGTTTATGATTAAGGATGGTATATCAAATATATGGTGAACATATGTGGTTTATTATAATATTATTATAATTTTAATTTAATCCTTAATGGTTAAGGCATGTCGAATGGCTAACCAAGAAGGTGATGTTCATGAAGGTTCTATAAAGAGCATAAATAAAGGTGACAGTTTCTATCATTGATATTCGAAGTATAGTGAAGTGTGAGTGTGATTGGTGGATATATTGAAGAGAATATCAGATTGGGGAATATTTTCATGACCTACAGGTCATATTTTTTATGTCATAATAATTTTCTTGTAGGGTTCAATATTTGAATATGAGATAAGAAGTGTAAAGTGATCCAAAAGGGTATTTTGAATGCATTACTTGTATGTGAAGGTTTGAGAGAGTATTAAGGGTTGAATAGAAGTGATATTCACTATTTATCCATTAGATTGAAATAAAATTTGAGATATGGATGTGTTGATATCAATATATGCTATGTGGTTTTTATCTCCCATGAGGGTTTCCCACATAATCCTTATGTCACAAGTGTTGATCTTGCATAGTTTCCTTTATTCATTACAATAACTAGTTTATATGCTTCATGACTGATTATGTTTGAGTAATTGAGATTTTGATTTTTTTTTATTGGAATTGAATTTATTGCATCACCAATTCACCCCCTCTCATTGATTATACCTCTAATAGAGAAATCAACTCAGATTTAATATTCTCTTTTTGGCAGAAGATATTGCCAAAAACCTCATAATTCTAAACATGGATTTTATTTTTGACATTTTTTAATTTCTTATAAAAATTAAACATAGTTATACTAGATACTTGCACATTCCACCATTCCTTTATTATTTTTGGTACTTCTAGGTGAGAAAACCACATATGCTCAAATTTGAAAGGAGTCGTATGAGTTTTAAATTGGTAAGAATATTAAGCACCAATGGATTGTGATCCGATCCAATCCTAGAGAGTGAAGATAAACACAAATCCTAAATTTTAAAATAATCATGGGAAATAAGAGCTCTTTCCAATATTTTAAGAATAATATTCTTACCAATCCTTTTATTAGACCAAGTGAAAGAATTTCATCTTAGCTCAATATCAAATATCCTATTAACAATAATGAACTTAACCAAATCCTCCATACTATTTGATAAGTATTATACACCTCCTTTATTTTATCCAACACAAACTAGGGTGTTGAAATCACCCATAAGCATCTATTTAAAATATTTACAAGTATTTTTAGAAGACACTAGATCTAACCATAATCTTATCCTATCAACAATCATGTTAGGTGCATAAATATTTGAAAGAACCCAAAAAATATTCTACAAAATATCAGTAAATAAAATAGCTAGATGGTTTCTATTTTCAAAAATTATTTCACTTTTAACTCTTTTATCATCTTAAAAGGTAGCAATACCTCATGATGCTTCCTTAGAGCCTACACTAGTAAACAAAGTTCCTTTCAAAGATGATGTTTTTTTACCTATAAAACATTACTAGCCATTTCATTTCCTAAATACAAAGAATAGTTGGTTGATTACTGATCCTAATATATATGAAAACTCTATGTTTTCTAGAATGGTTTAGACCCCTAATATTATAGGACATAAAATTTATTGTTCCTATTTATTCTACTACCTAATAAATTATTTGCTTGGTTTGAGCTTTAGAATTATTTGATAAAAATTGTCTATCTCATTCTCTATTTTACTCTTTCTTATTTCAGCTAATGAAAATATTCCTTTTTTATTTAGTAGACTTATATTTGACTTCTTCTTATACCCATCTGAATTAAAATCCTTCTCATCTCTAGCATAATCTAGCTTAAAACTTGGTGATGTACAAGCTAAAGATATCCTATTAGATAACTCCTTTTTATCCTTATCTTCATTCAACCCCATGATGTCCTAAGCTATGTCAAAAAAATATTGTTTTATTGGTGAAAAACTCCTCAGGGAAACATCCCCAACCTTACCTTCCTCCAAATTTTCCAAGCATTGTAAAAGATTACAAACCATTAGAGGAGCAAAATGAGTAGAAGAATTTTCATTATTTTGGATATTTGTAATATCCTTAACTATCTCATTGACTCTGATTTCCCTTTTTTATTGACTTTTACTTGTGAAAGGAGTATTTTGTGTTCCTTGAAAAACTTATTTATAATCTACCTTTACTACCTTATTAATCTTTAAAGAATTGGCATTATCCCTTATAATTATTTTTGTTGAAGCTAGCTCATTACCTGATGTAGATTCATCTTGGATCATTGTAGAAATTAGAATGTTATCCTTACAAATAAATTTATCTTGAGAAAGAGGATGAGACATCAATGGAATATCTTCTATACTGATATTCAATTTCCTCAGCCATGTATTTTAATCCTCTTTGAAAATAAAAGCATCACCCTTTTTTTACAAAGGATGGGTAATTTCTTGTCATATATCCCAATTTCTTACATCCTTCACATTTTAGTAATGAATATTCATAATAAATTTTCTAAATCCTTTCACCAATTGAATAATTAAGTATAAAAAAGGGGGAAATTCTTGATTCATCCTTGTATTCACATAGAATCAAACATACACCATGTTGGTCATGTAATTTATAGCTGAGTCAAAAGTAATAAGATTACTAAATTTTTTTCTACATTGATGAATAAATATTATTCTCAAAATTCTAGAGGAAGCCTAGGAAGATGCACCTAAATAGGAATCTTATGAATATCTTATTGTTTAGGGTCAAAGCTTGCCTTCCATTTTTCAAAAAAAGTCTAGATCTACCCATAAACAATGGGCCTACTAATAATATATGCACACTATCTTCATCATTGGTATATTTTATGAGGAAAAAATAATTTATAATAGAATATATATCCAAATACCATCTTAATTTCCAATGGGTCCTAGCCTAGGCCCTAAAATGTTTTATATTAGGTCACGGCCTAAGAAATATTCCTGCCATACAAGAAGACCACCATAAGGATGCCTTGGTTTTCAATTCATCCAAAAAAAATTATGAAATCCTCTCAGATATTTTGAAATGGGTAGATATGTACTTATAAAATTTTGGAAATATTGTCATTGATGTCAAAGGTCTAGCATTGTTGATAAAAGCCCCATAGCATTTATTGTCTAAAGGTGTTTTTAATTTTCATATTTTGGCTAAAATGTGTGGATATTTATTTAATATTAATGAATATATTTTTGTTTGAATAAAATTCAAAAGAGGGCCCATGGAGAAGTCGAAGATTCACAAAGTAAAGACAAAAGAGGAATGGGATGCATTTTCCCATGAAGAGTCATCTTGAGGAATTCCAAGAGTTACCAAGTGAAGAAAAAAGAGGGTATGGCACATTTTTCTATGAAGAGTCACCTTAAATAATTTGAAAGGTCACCAAGATAAAGACAAAATAGGAAAGGATGCATTTGCTTATGAAGGGTCACCATGTGACTTTTCAAATACAAAGAGTTGAAGGGTCATTTAAGTTTGGCACAATTTTTGATGAGGAGTGAAGAGTCACAAAGGGTGAATGCAAAAGGTCATTTGGAAAGATATAAAAAAAGGCTTGGGAAGCCATTTGTAATAATCAAGAGAGTGCATAGTTTGTAACTATTTTATATAAGAAAAGAGGAGAGAATAGAAAGAGATATTGTAGAGTTGTATCATTTGTTGAGAAAGTAACATTGAGAGATAGTTGTGTTTTACACATAAGAGGGTTTGGTGCTCCTACAAGTTGGTACTTGTGAAATTTTTAATTTGAGTTGGTGCTCATTTTTATACTTGATATTATTCTCTATGGTTTTTTCCACATTGGGTTTCCACATAAAAATTTGGTCTCTCTCTCTCTCTCTCTCTCTCTCTCTCTCTCTCTCTCTCTCTCTCTCTCTCTCTCTCTCTCTCTCTCTCTCTCTCTCTCTCTCTCTCTCTCTCTCACACACACACACACACACACACACACACACACACACACACACACACACACACATGTGGTGCATGTTATTATTTTAGTTTTATTGCATATCTTTAATGTATAATTAAGTGAAGTTTTTTTAAGTAAAATATTTATAAGATATATCATATAATGATTCACCCCTATCAATATATTTCATGATTAATAATTGGTATCAAAGTAGGTTCCTTTGGAAAGAGTTTTACAACTTGAAGGTAGATCAAGGAAAACATGATGGCTAGATCACATGAATGTTTTTCTACAAATAAGGCACCTTTATTTGATGGGATAGATTATGTTTTTTGGAGCATAAGAATGAGGAATTATTTTATGTCTCTTGGATTTGACATTTGACAAGTAGTTTCAAAGGAATACAAAGAGCCGCAAACACTTGTGACTACTCTAGCATAAAATAAAGCAAGTGAAAATAAAGCTAAAGCTTCAAATGCTATTTTATGTGGTTTATGTGAATCAATTTTTTTTAAAGTTATGCAATGAAAATATTTTCATGAGACTTGGGTAAATCTTAAAAATATTTACAAAGGTGATGGAAAGGTTCAACAAGCTAAGCTCCAGACTTTCAAAAGATAGTTTGAGAGTTTGAAAATGGAAGAAGAAGAAAATATAGTGAATTATCTTTTGCATGTTAATAAAATAGTTAATCATATTCAAGGCCTTCAATAAAATTTAGAATAATAAATGGTGGTAGAAAAGGTTTTGAGGTCTCTACCAATGAGATATGATGCAAAGGTTTTGGCAATCAAGGAGATGAAGGATCTAGCCAAGCTAAAGATGGATGAACTACATAGTATTCTTATGGCATATGAGATGTAGACTAAACAAGAGAAACCCTCAAAGATGGAATTTTATTTCAAGACATCAAAAAAAGACAAGGATAAAATTCAAGAATCAAGTGACAACTCTAGTGATGATGAAGATGAAAATGGAACTCTATTCATCTGTAAGAAAAAAAAGACACAAGTAAATATTAAGGAAAATTACCTTTTAAATGTTTCGATGGTGGAAAGATTAGACATTTTGTAGATAAGTGCCTAAATAAGAGTAAAGGTGATAATGAAGAAGGAAGGTCTACATACAAGAAGAATTTCAAAGGCAAATTCAAGAAGGAATTCAAGAAGAAGAGTTTATACTCTAAAGATCCTAGCTTAGTTAAAGATAGTGGAGTCAATGATTTAGATGAAGAAAAGATTCTATTCATGACCATACATGAAGATGCATCTATAAGTAAAAGTAAAAATGATCAAGAATAAGAACAAGATAAAGCTAAAGTGAATCTATAAAAATGAAAAGAAGTCAAAAGAAATAATTGAAGATCTACAAACACACATTGAAGAATCCAAAAACACTGAAGAAGATCTAACAGCTCAATTATAAAAAGTAAGTGAAGAATGTGAAAGGTATGTTGTTTAAATTACCTCTTTAAACTCAAACCTTGAGAAAACAAATAAAGCAGTCAATGATAGAGTAGCCAATGATTCAAAATTTGAGAATAACACTAATATGTTGAATAAGATATTAGAAAGTCAAAGATCAATGTCAGATAAGATAGGTATAGAATTTGGAAAAGAAAAAGGGGAGGCCACTACTTTTAAAGACAAGCTTAACATATCAAACTAAAAGAGCTATGTTGAAGATCTTACAAAAGAGGAAATGAAAAAGGAAGAAGTTAAGAATACAGAGTACATCTCAAACAAAGAAGGATGGAAGGAATAGAGCTATAAAAGGTAATCAAGTCAGAGATACACAAATATATTTTATTTTTATGGTTACTATTTTTAATGTAATAGATATGGTCATAAGAAAATAGAATATCAAAAAAGGTCTAATAATTTAAGAAACAAGAAGGAAACTCATGCATAGTCAAGCAAAAGCCACAAATCTTTTGCTCCTCTATCAGGGTTTAATGAAGAGTTCATAATATGTTACAAGTGCAATAACTTTGGACACATAGCCTGATACTATAGAAGCATATTTGAGTCAGTAAAGAAGGACCAAAGTTTCAAGGCTCCATTCATCAAGAAGAAAGTTTAAACAGGTTCATGGTAAAAGAAACAACTTGAAAAGTCTATGTTGGTCTAGATAGCTTTGCATGCAAGAAATGAATAAAATCCATGGTTCATTGATAGTGGATTTTTGAGGCACATGATAGGAGACAAGAGTAAGTTCATAATCTTGAAGAAGATTAATGGTGGCATAGTGAAATTTGGAGACAATACTACTACCAAAATTGATGAAAAATGTACACTAAGTTTGGATAAAGGTATAACTAAGACTAAAAATGTTCTACATGTATAAGGTCTTAAGCATAATATTTTGAGTGTAATTAAAATTTGTAATTAGGGACACACACTAAATTTTTATGTAGAAGGTTGTGAAATTAGGAGAAAAGATTTAGATGTGTTGATTGTAGATGCTTAGAGGATAGGCAACAATATTTATATGTTATCATATATCAAAGGTCAAAAATATTGTTTGAGTCAAGTTGAGGAAAGTTGGCTATGGTATAGGAGAATGGGACACATAAATTTTGACAATCTTATCAACATCAGTAAGAAGAAAGTAGTTAGAGATCTTCCAAAGATTACAAAGCCCTCCAACATGCTTTGTGAACCATATCAACATGGGAAGTAGGTTAGAAGATGATTCAAGATAAAATAACACTCAACCACTCAGATGTTAGAGCTTGTTCACATTGATTTGTGTGGACCTATGAGAACTCAAAGTACTCAAGGTGAGAAATATTTTACATGTGTTGGGTGATGTTTTTGAAAAAATAATTATAAATTATTAGCCACTTAAAAGCATTCAAGGCTTTTGTTGAGAATGAAACTGATTTAAAGATTAAGTGCCTGATATCAGTTTAAGGAGGAGAATTCAAGTCAAATGAGTTTATTGAGTATTGTGAAGACCATGGGATAAAGAGACTTTATTCAATAGCCAAAACTCCATAATAAAATGGAGTAGTTGAGTGGAAAAATAGAAGAATTTAGGAGATGGTGAGGACAATGCTAATGAATCCAAGATACTAGATAATATTAGAGAGAGGTAACAGGTACAGTAGTGCACATCCAAAATAAAGTGTTGTTAAGAGTCAATAGTGACAAGACTCCATATGAGATATAGAAAGACAAACTAGCTAAAATTGATTATTTTAGAGTTTTTGGTAGTAGATGCTTCATAAAGAGAACTGATGAAAAATTGGGTAAGTTTGAATTTAGAATACATAAAGGTATATTTATTGGATATTCTTGAAAAATTAAAGCTTATAAATGTTATAAAAAAATAACTAAGAAGATCGTTGAAAGTCCAAGTGTTAGGATCGATGAAGATCTATCACAAAGAGCAAGTGATCTAGTGGACACTCCTAAAATCAATGAAGAAGAAGATTTTGAAGACTCAGATGAAGATGAGAAGGAGAATAAAAAAGACACCAAGACCCCATCAAAATATGTTCAGAGAAATCATAATAATAGTGATATCATTAGGAACATAAATGAAGGAGTTCACACTAAAAGGATGATGGTAAGTCAATCTGAGCAAGTAAATTTTTCTTTGTTATCCAAAATTCACCTAGAAACTTTTCAAAAGCTAGACATGATGACCATTAGGTTAAGGAAATGGATGAAGAATTAAATTAGGTATAAAATAATAATACTTGAGAATTAGTGCCTAGACTAAAAGATCGAAATATGATAGGAAAAAAATGGATATATAAAAATAAGTTGAATGAAGATCGTAAAGTTATCAGGAATAAAGCAAGACTAGTATGTAAAGGATATGCTCAAATTGAGGGTATATATTTTGGATAAATTTTTTCACCAATGGAAAGGCTAGAGGTTATTATAATGTTTATTTCATATGTAGTGTTGAAAATTTTCAAAGTGTTTTAGATAGATGTCAAGTCTACCTTCTTAAATGGGAATCTAGAAGAGGAGGTCTACATTGAGTAGCCTAAGGTATTTATTCTCTCAAATGATAGTATCTATGTATGTAGATTGAATAAATCACTATATAGATTGAAATAAGCTCCCAGAGCTTGGTATGCAAGACTTGATAAGTACCTATAAGATCAAGGTTTCAAGAGAGGTTTTTTTGATAGTAATCACTACATTAAAATAGAAGGGAAGCATCAGTTGATTGTTGTGGTATATGTTGATGACATAATATTTGGAGGTAACATTGAAAGAATGATAAAATAATTTTTTCATAATATGCAAAAATAATTTGAGATGCCCATGCTTGGAAAATTGTCATTTTTCTTAGGGTTGCAAATATTTCAGTTAGATAAAAGAATTTCCATGTCTCAAAGTAAGTATGCCAAGGAAATGTTGGAATAATTTTGTTTTAAGGATTGTGCACCATTTAACACACCAATGGGTATAGGGAAAAAGGTGAGTAAAGATGAAGATTCACCTATTATAGATCAATCTTTGTATAGATCTATGATTGGTAGTATTTTATATTTGACATCATCAAGGCTAGACATCATGCATGTAATAGGCATGGTTACGAGATATTAGGTAGCCCTGAAGGAGAGTCATGTTTAGTTAGTGAAGAGAATATTTATATATGTCAACAGGACATTAGATTATGGATTGTGGTATCCCACAGGCAGAGATTTCACTTTGGTTTCTTATATAGGTTCAGATTGGGCAAGCTGCTTAGATGATAGAAAGAGTAAAATTGGAGAAGCTTTCTTCCTTAGTGATAGCTTAGTATCATGGCTAAGTAAAATTAGATTTTATTATCACTTTCTATAGCTAAAGTATAATATATTGTAGAAATATTCTATTTTACTCAAGTGCTTTGGATGAAGTAAACTTTGGAAGATATAAAGGTAAAATATGATGAACCTATTTCTATTTTTTGTGACAACACAAGTGATATTAATATTTCTAAGAATCCAATGATGAAATCAAGAACAAAACATATTCCTATCATATATCACTTTTTGAGAGAGTAGGTTGCAAATTAGCAGGCTAAGATGGAATAAATTAGTACTATAAAATAGATTTTAGATATTTTCATGAAGGCACTACCAAAAGACACATTTGATTATCTACGAGAGAAGTTGGGAGTAAGCTATTTTACTTCCTACCATTGAGGATCAACATCAGTTGAGGGGGAGCTAACTGTTAGCTCTAGGATAGGCCCTTGGCCATTGATGTCAAAGGGGGAGAAGAACAAAAATAGTTATAATAAATAGGTACATGAAAAGGTATAGGGAATAGGTGAAAAAATAGGTGTATAAATAGGTACAATGAACAAGTATAAGATTCTATAGTAAGGGGGAGTTACTGTATATTTTTTAGATCATAGTATGTGTAGGTTGGCATATGCAGTATAAGTTTTAGGATGTGGCAATTTCATTTTCAGGTTACCATCAATGATAAAGGGGGAGATTGTTGTAAATATTGTCATTGATGCCAAAGGTCTAGCATTGGTGATAAAGGTCCCATAGAATTTATTGTCTAAAGGTGTTTTTAATGTTCATATTTTGGCTAAAATGTGTTGATATTTATTTAATATTAATGAATATATTTTTGGTTGCATAAAAGTCAAAAGTGGGCCCATGGAGAAGTCAAAGAGTCATGATGTAAAGATAAAAGAGGAATGGGACACATTTTCCCATGAAGAGTCATCTTGAGGAATTCCAAGAGTCACCAAGTGAAGACAAAAGAGTGTATGGTTCATTTTTCCATGAAGAGTCACCTTAAGGAATTTGAAAGGTCACCAAGATAAAGACAAAAGAGGAAATGATGCGTTTTCTTATGAAGGGTCACCATCTGACTTTTAAATTACAAGGATTTGAAGGGTCATGTAAGTTTGGCACCATTTTCTATGAGGAGTGAAAAGTGACAAAGGGTGAATGCCAAAGGTCATTTAGAAAGCTATAAATAAAGGCTTGGGAATCCATTTGTAATAATCAATAAATTACATGGTTTGTAATTATTTTATATAAGAAAAGAAGAGAGAATAGAAAGAGATATTGAAGAGTTATATCATTTGTTGAGAAAGTAACATTGAGAGATAGTTGTGTTTTATACACAAGAGAGGTTGGTCCTCTTGTAGGTTGGTGCTCACAAATAGTTGTTGTGTTGGTGCTCAGTAAAGGGGTTGGTTATCCTACACGTTGGTGATTACAAACTTTGTAATTTGAGTTGGTACTCATTCTTATACTTGAGATTATTCTCCATGGTTTTTCCCACATTGGGGTTCCATGTAAAAATTTGGTCTCTCTCTCTCTTGTGTGGTGCATGTAACTTTTTTTAGTTTCATTTCATATCTTGAATGTATGGTTAAGTGGAGTTTGATTAAGTAAAAGATTTATAAGATATATAATATACTCATTCAGCCCCTTATCTCAATATATTTCGTGCTTAACATAAAAAAATTCATGTGTTCTCCAATCTTTCTTTTGAGCTTATCAACCTAGGAACATTTATTGGGGCTTACCAAAAGGCTAGAAAAGGTCGACAGTGCTACATTATTCCCCGCATAAGAATCTTTAAAAAAGAATTGAGCATTACTAATATTACCATTTGGAGTGACACACTAATTCATAATGGATTTAGGTGAATATGTATGGAAATGCACACTTTTCAATCTCTCCTAAAGTTGTACCTATGACCCACCTAGGTCTCCCTCACCATTGCCTGCATCTTCATGGTCCATCAAAACCTGATGCTTAAACTTGAATACTTTTCCTTGATCCTCTATTCTTGGATAAAAAGGATTATATTTTTATTGATCTATAAGTTATATGTAATAAAAATTAAACATTATTATTATAATGTGTGTGTGTGTGTGTGTGTGTGTGTGTGTGTGTGTGTGTGTGTGTGTGTGTGTGTGTGTGTGTGTGTGTGTGTGTGTGTGTGTGTGTGTGTGTGTGTGTGTGTGTGTGTGTGTGTGTGTATGTGTGTGTGTGTGTGTGTGTATAAACAATATCTAATGTATTATGAATATGAAACCTTTAGTTTAACATTAATTAAATACAATTAATTTTTAAACAATGCCATTTATACCTTTTGACATTAGAATATATATATATATATATATTATATATATATATATATATATATATATATATATATATATATATATTCTAATGTCAAAAGGTATAAATGGCATTGTTTAAAAATTCATTGTATTTAATTAATGTTAGACTAAAGATTTCATATTCATAATACATTAGATATTTTTTACACACACACACACACACATATTCTAATGTCAAAAGGTATAAATGGCATTGTTTAAAAATTCATTGTATTTAATTAATGTTAGACTAAAGGTTTCATATTCATAATACGTTAGATATTGTTTATTATTAAATGATTTGGGAAATCATTATAATTACAAAGTTTTTATTTTGTGGATATATTTTTAACATTAAACTATAGTCATTCAATACATATAGTATTACCATACTATGTAGTTAATACATTAGCTGAGTGGTCAACTTCACATGGGAAGCTAATATTAACTAAGTCGGTAGTCATTTCATAGTAGTATGAAGGTTTTGTGACTCATAGTTTATTTGTTTATTTGGATGGTTTGTAAATTCAATAATATGTAAATATAATATGGATTATATAATGATTAGTAAGGTATTTTTATAGAATACTTGAGATGATTAGGGTTTCCAATCATCAATTTACTTTAATTAAGCATCATTTTGGAGAAAATCATGGAGTTGGCTACATTTACATGTGATGGACTATGGAGTTGGTTGTGTTATTTGGTCATGCATATTTTTTATCGAGTTTAATCTACCATTAATGGTGGATAAGTGAAACATTAGTAAGTTGATGGAAATGAGTACAAAGAAGATAATGGGGGCTATGAATGGGATGGATCATGACATAAAAAGAGGAAGATATAGAAGGAAAAGAAGGTGAACAAGTGTAAGAAGAAGGAATTTGTAAATTTACAAGTAGGTTTTATAATTAAATTCCTATGTAATATTGAATGGGTTTTCAAATTTGTTTAGTTACTAGGTTTCTTTGTTTAAATATTAGAAATAATGGGTTGTATGTGTATCCCTGTGAAAGGATAGGCCTCCATAGAACCCCAAATTCAACTTAAGGTAACTAGAGGGTTTTAGGAGAATCCATATAATTACGATAACTATTTTAAGCTTCTATGAATTTTTTTCTGAAACTCCTATATCTCAACATGAAAACTCTCTTCAAATAATGGAAAGTTATTCTTGATGGGTATATGCATTGTGGCTTGAACTATTTGATTCAAATTAGTTTGTTATATATTCATTTTGGGTATTTATAATATGGATTCAAACTTAAACAATATGTGGGTTTGAATTTATATACACCTATTTATATTTTGGGTTATGGAATGAATTCTTGATGCAAAATGGATTGTGTTGATATATAAAATATATACATAGTTATATTTATATGTATATACTTGGTCTAAACTAATAAAGTATATATACATATATATTTGTATATATAAACATATACATATATATATATATATATATATATATATATATATATATGAAATATAAGGTTTTTAAGGGAAACTGTATGGTTTTATTAAGTTCAGTTGTAGGATTCCTATGAGGAGGAACTTTATGTGTGGATTTGAAATAAATTTAGTAATTTATAATTAAAATGAAATCATACATTTTTATAGTAAGATCTTAATATATGTGAACAACTCAAAATATACACTATAATATGTATACCTACTCCTATTTGGTTTTGGAAACCAAATGGTTAAAATATTAAACCTAGGTATAGGTAGGAGAGAGATTGAACTTTTGTTTGAACATGACTCTATTCTTAAAGTCATATGCACTTGGTGTAAATATTTTGTGACTAAGATAAGATGTCATTATATTCTTTTTGTGTAGATTATGCATTCGATTATATGTGACTGTGTATACTATTGCATACTTGGATTGGTTTATATTTGAGTAATAAGTTTTGCTCAATCAATAGAAAAATGGGTATGCAATGCTATTCATAAAATTGTATAAGGAAGTCTGAATTAGACATTTATATGTTTTTATAATGGAATTTATCAAACTAAATCTAGGTGAATGAGTATATATATTGATTATATATTTTTAGTTTAATTATCAATTTATTAGATGAAATTATGGAAATTGATTCAAAGGCTTTGATATGAACTACTGCCTATGTATGAAATTCAATATTTGTCATTTCTAAATATATTTTGGATCTATCTAGTTTAATAAAATGGATATGGGTAACTTATGTTAAATAGATGTATATACATTAAGTATACATAATACTCTTAGTTATCAAATAATGGATGTCTTCTTCAAGTATGTTGTATATACAATGATATTTTTATGGTACATGAATGGTATTTGAGGATTACACACACACATATACATAGTTGTGGAATATGTAATAAATATGAATTGATTTACCATATATGTATACATATACAAAAAAGTATAGTGATTGAAAAAATTATTACATTATAATGTGTAAAAGATGCTTTTTATATATTTTAATGGTTGTATTAAAGCATTAATATAAAGTATTTAAGAGTTTAACTATAAATCATTTATGATGTTTTGGACTATATTTTGTTATATGTGGAATATGAACAATTTATTAAGCTTGTGATATAATGTTGTTTTGTGGAAAATTTTACTTGTGGTTAAGTAACTGTCTATCTAGATAATCATTACCGATATGGTATGTTATATTGAGGACTATTTTTGGATTTTGTTTATTATTTATAATAAACTAGATGATTTTGGATTCATTACATATTCATTTGATAGACTAAATGAATGTATTAGATATTTTTGAACTTAGAATGATTTTTATTATTGGCTAAAGTGAAATATATGAATGAATCTATTTTTTGTTATTCTATTATATATTACTATCAAATTTTGCATTTATGACCCTAATTAAGTATTGGATGGATTTCAATAGATTAATTAGTGCCATCAATGCAAGATGAGTTGTAATCTAATAGAGTGGTGTGTATGAATTTGACTAATCCTAGAGATTATTTATTATTGCAAACTTTGGCCAAAGTATTGTTTAATAAATATTGTCATTTAATATGTTGATATATTTTTCATATTTTTGCAATATAATATTAGAGTGGATTTATTTATGGTACACATTATGTATTATATATATTAAATACATAGGTTCTAGTTAGTTACTCTAGATTTTTTCACCGTCATTATCTACCCATCCATAAAAGAAGGGCTTATTTGAGAGATAGTGCGAGAGATCTATGGTCCATGGTTGGTGTGGAAAATTTCTCGATTGATGCTCTCCCTCCTAGTTAGATTACTATACTTAAGATTACATATTAATATTTGAGTCATGGAGACTCTTCTCAGAGGGGATTTTTATCATGTTTTATCATTTGAGATATTTTTAATGTATTGATAAAAACTATAAAATTTATACATTATAATTATATAGTATTGGTTGTAATGTTGTATCAACCATGGTTGAATTTACACCATTTAATTTATGATGAGATGTAGTATTTATTGTTGTTTCAATATTTTTCATTTTTTCTAAATTTGTTCAGGGTGATCCTTAGATAAGTAGATTATCTATAAACCATTTTGGTTAACTAATTTAATATAGTTAGGTAAAGATCACTAGTTAGGTTTCTCATGGTGAAATATATATGTTGAATAAGAGTAATTATTATTAAAAAATGTATTTTTATATTCTCATAAAACCCAGTGGGGTTGTTATATTATGGTATCACAGTTGAGGCTCAAACTCTAGGACTTATTGTGTCCATTAAAGCAAACTTATTTGCTTGATAAGTAAGAAGAATAATGGTGTGTGCTAGACCAGGATATGAGGTTACTTTGAATACCAAAAATCCTATTGATCCAAATCATTTTATCATTGATTAAGCTATAAAGTTAGACCAAATCCTCAAAACCATGTAAGACACTAAGGACTTAATCATGGCCCTAGAATAAGAAGTGCATGGCCATGATGAGTAGAATGTTAGGAATAGCTTGAAGAGCATCCTGATGACCAAGAACATATTTAAGAGTAAAGGCATGAAGAAATACCTTAGGATGTGAGAGTTTGAGTAGCTACACATGTAGCACATGACATGAAAAAGGTTAATCCACTTAAGTTCAATGGAACTATTTTGGGGGATGGAGATGAAGAATGGCAAATAGAAATGGAGAAATATTTTAAGATTATAAATTATTTTGAAGTCATAAAATCAATCTAAGGAGATTATCAACTTGATGGTGAAGTAATGAATTTATGGGAAAATAATAAGCTTGATATGAACCTCAACTCAAACACCACCACTTGGACATAATTTGTGATATTATTTTAGGTCATGATGGCTTCCACAACTATACTTCAAATAAAAGCTTACAAATTTTAAAAATCTTAAACAAGGAGATTTGTTAGTGAATGAATATTGAGATAAATTCACCAAGATTCTTAAGTATTTACCTCAGTATCAAGAAGATGAGAGGTTCAAAATCAATAAAATCATCTTAGGGTTGAAACCCTAAATTATCTACGAAATATATGTGCATGGTCCATCTACCATGGACCAGGTGTTTAATAATATGGTCAAGAAGGAACATAAACTAAAATATCTTTCCTAATTTAGAGATAAGTTCAAAAAAAATATGAAGTTATAAACCAAATTTAAAGAAGAAGAACTAGAAGTAGAGGATTATATATTCCAAGGGTCATTTCAATAATAAGAACACCAAGTTCAATAACTATTTAGGGAATAGGAAACTCGATAATGGTTTCAAAGGTGGTTTTAATGGAAACTAATAGACTAAGAGGAAAGGACTAGTTTGAGGTTGTTGTATTTATGGAGGTGACCATTTTGATCAAGAATTTCCTTAGGGTGAATCTAATAACAAGGGTTCAACTTCTCAGTAAGGTATGTTTCAGTAGTCAATTCATGCAGTTGTTTATAACTGACAGGATGAGTATCAAACTCCACCCATAGAAATTTTAGGTATTTTATTTGATCATATAAATTATACTTTGATTCATATAAGAGATACATAATGTTTCATTTCTCTTATAATGATTAGTAAATTGTCTATAAAATTTTGAGTTATGACAAATGCATGGTTAGTATAATATGGGAATGAGTCAAAGGTTAAAGTTGACACGTGTCTAGTTGATGCAAAGATTAGGTTTCCTAAGTGAAATATAGTAATAAATATTTATATAGTACCATTGGGATCATATGATATAATCTTAAGAGTTAATTGGCTTGCTAAGCATAAATCCAAGGTTGACTATTTTAAGAATAAGGTTGAGTGTCAAGATGATTTCAAAAATTAAACATAACTTTAGGGTAGGAAAAGGGAGTTGAAGTTAAGGTATATTTATGTAATTCAACTCAAGAAATCTCAAAGGAAAGGATGCCAACAATTTATCATTAAGATAAATGAGATGGAATAATATTTAGAACCATCTACCAAATATTTCCTTTTTTGAAAAACTTCCATGACATGTTTTTGAAAGAATTACCAAGATTAACACCTAAGATCAAGTTTTATTTCTGATTGATATCATACCTAGATTAAAACTATAGTCTAAATCACTGTACAAAATGATAGCTATTGAATTAGTTGATTTAAAGGCACAACTCTAGGAGTTATTATTGAAATGGATGATTTAGTTGACTGTGTCATCATGGGGTACTCTAGTTTTCTTCATCAAGAAGAATGATGACACTCTTTGCTTATGTATAGACTATATTATGTTGAATAAAACAATGATAAGGAATATATATCCATTACCATGAATTGATGGTCTCTTTGATCAAATGTGAGGGTCTATAATATTTTCTAAGATTGATCTTAGAGTAGGCTATCACCAGTTGAGGATATATGAAGAGGATATTATGAAAATAATGTTTAAGACTTGATATAGGCACAACGAGTTCATAGTATTACCATTTATATTGATAAATGCTCTAACAACATTTATGAATCTTATGAATAATTTCTTTAGAGATTACTTGGATTGTTTTTATTGGTCTTTCTTGATGATATCCTCATTTATTACAAATATGAGGAAGAACAATTACAACATCTAGAACTAATTTTGCAATGTTTGTAGAAACACATGTTATATGTCAAGTTAGTGTGCCTTTTTATAAAATAAAGTGTAGTATTTAGGGAATATTATCTTTGTAGATGGTATTTTATTATATCTAATAAAGATAAGATCCATAATAGAGTCTTTAGAACCAAATAATGTGCATGAGGTAAGGAGTTTCATGGTATTAGAAGGTTATCACAAGAAATTCATTCTGAATTTCTCTAAGATAACTAATCCAATTACTTCTCTTCAATAGAATAATCAAAGTTTCATCTAGTCAGATAAGTGTGAGTTAGCATTTGATGAACTGAAAATGAGGCTTATTTCAATAGCAATGTTAAGAGTTCATGATCTTAATGGTTAATTATTAGTGATCACTGATGCATTTGGGATAGACTTAGAGGAGTTTTTATGTAGGATGCTTTAGTGGTAGCCTATGAGTCTAGGAAACTAAAGCCATATGAGGTGAATTATGCCCCTCATCACCTATAACTTGTAGTAATTATTCATGCTTTGTAAGTTTAGAGGAATTATCTATTAGGAAAATTATTTGAGATCAAGATTGATAACCTGGGACTCAAGTACATCTTCACCCAACCAAATTTGAATGATCATCAAAGATGATTGTTAGATTTATTGTCTAACTATGATTTTGACATTAATTATATCAAAGGCAAGGAGAATGGAGTAATTTATGCTTTAAGCCATAGAAGGTACATAATAACAATGGATGTTATCAAGATTAATTTTAGAGATAAAGTGATCAAATTCTCACTAGGAGATGAATTCTATGATCAAGTTAAGAAAACATTATTTGAGAATGCTCAGAATCCTAGGTAGAAGGGATTTAGAATAGAGAATGATGGTCTATTATGGTAAAATGGTAGGATGTATGTGCCTAATAGAGAGAGTCCTAAGAGCACAATATTAAAAAAAAATCATAATGCTTCATATTCAGGACATCCAAGAGTAATTGATATCATGGCTAAGCTTAGACCACTCTATTTTTAAAAATGAATCAGAGAGATGCAATAAATTTTGTGTCTTGTTATCTAGAATGCCATCATGTGAAATTTGAACATGTGCATCCTCCTACATTTCTATATCCAAATGACATATCATAATGGAAGTGGAAGTTGATCAGTATGGACTTTGTCCAAGGTTTTCCATTACAATAGAACAAATGTGACATAATCTTGGTTTTAGTTGATAAACTAAACAAGGTACCCCACTTCATACTGGGAAACTTGATAGATGATACACCTATAGTTGTAAAGAGATTCATAAATAAATTATATCAATTATATGTTTTTATAGAGAAGATCATTTTGGATTGAGATATGAGGATGACTTATAGGTTTTGGTTGACTTTAAACTTAGCTATGGGTATGTAGTTGAACTTTAACACTACTTATCACCCACAAACTAATGGATAGATAGAGTGAGTTAATCAGGTGTTATAAGATCTCCTTCATATGTATTTCATGGATTAATAATATAATTGAGATGAGTACCTTCCATTTTTTTGGTTTGCTTACAACAAATGATACCAATCAATATGAAGATAACTCCATTTGAGGTGTTATATAGAAGGAGGTGTAGAACACCAATTAGTTGGGAAAGGTTAGAAGCCAGGGTAGTCTTTGGACTTCATATGCTTTCAAAAATGGAAGATTAAGTTAGGAAAATCAGGGAGAGGTTGGCCAAGGCCAATGATAGACATAAAATTTATGTTGATGTGAAGAGAACAACTTGATAGTTTTCTATTGGTGATAAAGTGTTTTTAAGGGTTAAGCCTCATAAAATCTCACTTAAATTTGGGAAGTCAATGAAACTTTCATTGAGATATATGGGACTCTTCAAGTTTTTAGAAGTGGTCAATCCTACCGCGTCTAGGCTTGTATTTCCACCAGCTCTAGCTCTTTTCTATAATGTCTTATATGTGTCTTGTCTTAAAAAATATGTTGTTGATCCTTTACATGTGTTGGATTAGAATGCTTTTTAGGTTATGGACCCTAGGGTTGTCATGGTAGAACCAATTAGAGTAATTGATGCTCATAAACTTCATTTATGTAATAGAGAAGTGTCATAATGCAAGGTCTAGTGGGAGTCATATTATGAGGATAATTCCACTTGGGAGGACTATGTTGAGCTTTATAGGCTATCCAATTTAATTTTCTTGATTTTTTTTGTATATTATATTATTTTCTACTGAATAATGTTTTAAAGTCATAACTTATGTTTGAATAAATGTCATCAAGACAATGACTAGATTTAGGTGGAAAGGATGTCACATCTCAATTTCTATCTAATATAAATAGCCTATTTGATCAATGGATTA
Organism: Torreya grandis; assembly: GCA_037957365.1. Lineage (NCBI taxonomy): Eukaryota > Viridiplantae > Streptophyta > Pinopsida > Cupressales > Taxaceae > Torreya > Torreya grandis. Next base: position 147,590 of record JARHVA010003126.1, on the reverse strand, counting down.
TTATGGCTTATTAGTTGATTAACTAATATTTGATTAAGATTGATGGGATATGATGATAATGGGATAGTTTGTGTTGTTTAATTTACATAATTAGTTTGTTATGAGTTAGTAGTACTTTTATATTATGTAAAATATGATCATGTTTATAAAACATTTTTTTTATGGATATAATGATGTTTTGAGCTAACTGCCTTCACTATTATGAGGTGGATATAGGATAACTTCTTCCCTTAGAATATGATGGATGGAGATAATCATCAAAGAGGGTGGTTTAGATGAATATTTTTGTGGATGATAGATAATTAATTTGGAAACCCTTGCACACACCACATTTGTATTTCATGATTGTGTTGTTTGATATATAGTCATAGTATGCTTTCTTTTACATTTAAATGATAGTTGTGATCTTTTATGTTTTCACTAATCTAGTTTCTATGCTGAGCGATTTCATTAATTTAGTGATCATTTGTAACTTATCTTTTTTAACTTAATTTTTTGGTTGAATGAGTGAAATCGTATATGTTTGTACTTACCTTAGTTCCTTATTTGTAATTGTTGTGTATTATATTATTTTGATGTTATGTAGGCATTAAAAAGTGTAAACAGATTCCATTGTTATTGATATATAAGATATAGGTAATAATAATTAAATATTATTATTATAATTTAGATATATATGTTTATTCTTACAATGTATATATGTATGTTTATTCTATTGTCAAAAGGTATAAATAACCTTATATTAAAAGTCATTATATTCAATTAATGTTATAATAAAGGTTTCATATTCATAATGCATTAGATATTGGTTATTATTAAATAATTTGTGAAATCATTATAATTGCAAAGCATTTGTTTTGTGGATAGAATTTTAACATTAAACTATTGTCATTGAATACATATAGTATTACCATACTATGTAGTTAATATATTAGTCGAGTAGTCAACGTTACATGGGAAGCTAATATCAACTAATTCGATAGACATTTCACCATAGAATTAATGTTTTTTGAGTTTTGGTTTATTTGTTTGTTTGGATGGTTTGTAAATTAAATAACATGAAAATATAATATGGATTTTATAATGATTATTGAGTTTTATAGAAGCCTCAATATGATTAGTGTTTTTAATCATATTTTAACTTCAGTTAAGCATCATTTTGGATAAATTCATGGAGTTGGATACGTTTGCATGGTGATATACCATGGATTTGGTTGAGCTATTTGGGCATGCATATTTTTGAGTGAGTTTAATATATCGTTAATGGTAGAGAAGTGGAAGTTGAGTAGGTTCATGGAAAAGAATAAAGAGAAGAAAATGTGGGGGGAGGGGCTATGAATGGGATAGATCATGGAATATAGAGAGGAAGAGACAAAAAGAGAAGAATGTGAATAAGTGCATGAATAAGGAAGTGTTTAAATTTTTTGGCATGCATAAATTCATAGGTTGGTTTTGTAATTAAATTATTGTATGTAATATTTAATGGGTTTTCAAATATTTTTTGTTACTGGGTTTCTTCTTTTAATCTTAGAAATAATGGATTGTATGTGGATCCTTGTGGAAGGCTCAGCCTCCATAGAACCCCACATTCAACTCAGGGTAACCTAAGGGATATGTAAAAAGCCATAGAATTTCCATGACTATTTTATGCTTCTATGAATTTCTATCCTAAACTCCTCTCTCAGCTTGAAAACTTTGTTCAAATAATGGAAAGATATTCTTGATGGGTATATGCATTGTTGTTCTAACTATTTTTTTTGAATCAATTTTTTATAAATTCATTTTAGGTATTTAGAATATGGATTAAAACTTAAACTATGTGGGTTCGACTGTGTATACACCTATTTGGATTTTGGGTTTGTTGAATGAATTTTTTATGCAAAAATGGATTGTCTTGATATATAAAATATATAAAAAAGTATATTTATATGTATATACTTGGTCTAAATTAATAAAATATGCACACACACACACACACACACACACACACACACACACACACACACACACACACACACACACACATGTATACACATATTATGGTGTGTGTGTGTGTGTGTGTGTGTGTGTGTGTGTGTGTGTGTGTGTGTGTGTGTGTGTGTGTGTGTGTGTGTGTGTGTGTGTGTGTGTGTGTGTGTGTGTGTGTGTGTGTGTGTGTGTGTGTGTGTGTGTGTGTAATGATATTTTGGAAATATAAGGTTTTTGAGGGAAACTATATAGTTTTATTAAGTTTGGTTGTATGATGACTGTGAAGAAGAACTAGATTTGTGGATTTGAATGAAATTTAGTTGTTTAAAATCAAATGCATTAATAATTTTCTATATTAAGATCTTAATATATATGAGTAACTTAGAATAAATCCCATAATATGTATACTTACTCCTATTTGGGTTTGGAAATTGAATGGTTAAAATCTTAAACCTGGGTACAGGTAGGAGAGATAATAAACTATTGTTTGAACATGGCTCTATTTTTATAGGCATATGCACATGGTGTGAATATTGTATGACTAAGATAATATGTAATTATATTCCTTCTATGTGGATTATGCATTTGATTATATGTGATTGTGTATATTGTTACATATTTGGATTGGTTTGTATTTGTATAAAAAGTTTTTCTCAATCAATAGAAAAATGGGTATGTAGTGCTATTCACAAAATTGTATAAGCAAAATTTATATTAGACATTTATGTGTTGTTATAATGAAATTTATCAAATTGAGTCTAGCCGATTGAGTATATATATTGATTATATGTTTTTAGTTAAAGTATCAATCTATTAGATGAAATTGTGGAAATTGGCTCAAAGGTTTTGATATGAACTACTGGATGTGTATGAGACTGTATATGTGTCATTTATAAGTGTATATTGGATTTATATAGTTTAATAAAAGGGTTATGAGGAATTTCTGTTAGATAGCTGTATATACATTAAGTATAAAAAATAATCTTAGATATTAGATTATGGATGTCTTCTTTGAATATGTTTCATACAAAATGATATTTGTAAGGTACATGAATGGAATTTGAGGATTTTTTAAATATATATATGATAAAATATATATACAGCTATGGACTATGTAATAAATATGAATTGATTTAAAATTTATGTATATATGTATGTATATGCACAACAATATAGTGATTGAAAACATTATTACCTTATAATGTGTAAAAGGATGCTTGTTATATATTTTAATGGTTGTATAAAAGTAATAATATAAATTAGTTAAGATTTTAAATATAAAGCATTTATGATGTTTATATATATATATAGACACACACACACACACACACACACACACACACACACACACACACACACACACACACACACACACACACACACACAAAGCTATGGACTGTGTAATAAATATGAATTGATTTAAAATTTCTGTATATATGTATACATATGCACAACAATATAGTGATTGAAAACATTATTACCTTATAATGTGTAAAAGGATGCTCGTTATATATTTTAATGGTTGTATAAAAGCAATAATATAAAGTAGTTAAGATTTTAAATATAAAGCATTTATGATGTTTTGTAATGGCTTTTGTTATATGTCAAATATTATCAATTTATTAAGCCTGTGATATAATGTTGTTTCATAGAAAAATAACATTGTAACTTACTTGTGGTTAAGTAACTGGTAGTCTAGAGAATCATTACCTAGATGGTATGTTATATTGAGGACTATTTTTGGATTATGTTTATTATTTATAATAAACTAGATGATTTTGGATTCATTGCATATTCATTTGATGAACTAAATGAATGTATTAGATATTTTTTAACTTAGCATGATTTTTATTATTGGCTAAAGTGAAATATATGAATGAATCTATTTATTTTTATTCTATTATATATTTTTACTGAATATTGCATTCATGACCTTAATTAAATAGTGGACCAATTCCATTAGATTAATTATCTCCATCAATGCAAGATGAGGTGTAATATAATATAGTGGTGCATATGAATTTGACTATTCCTAGAGATCATTTATTATTTAAAACTTTGGCCAGAGTAATGTTTGATAAACATTTTCATTTCATATGTTGATATAGTTTTCATATTTATGTAATATCATATTTTAATGGATTTATTTATGTTACACATTATGTATTATATATATTAAACACGAGTTCTAGTTTGTTTCTCTAGATTCCCACACCATCATTATCTACCCATCCATGAAGAGAGGACCATCCCCTTGTTTGGGAGATAGTGCAAGGGATCTATGGTCCATGATTGGTGTGTAAAAGTGACCGAATGATGCACTCCCTCTTAGTTGGAGTATTATACTTGAGATTACATATTGATAATTGAGTCATGGAGATTTTGATTAGAGGAGCTTTGTATCATGTTTCATCATTTTATATATTTTTAATGTATTGCTAAAAATTGTAACATTTATACATTATACTCCTAAAATAGTGGCTTTAATGTTGTATCATATGTGAATAAATTTATACTATTTTATTTATGATGAAATGCAATATTTATTTTTGTTTCAATATTGTTTATGATTTCTAAATATGTTCATGGTGATCCTTAGAAAAGTGTATTAGCTATAAATTTTTTTGGCTAACTAAATTAATGTAGTTAGTTAAAGATCACTAGTTAGGTTTTTCATAGTGAAATATATATGTTGAATATCAGTAATTATTATAAAAAAATTATTGCTATATTACAATAAAACCCAGTGGGGTTATTCTACATAGTGTTCATTATTCCATATATAATTATTATTTTTATTGTAAAAGGGGATCTCCACTTTAGTATGAAAGGATCCCTACTAATTTTTACTTGTAAAATGCCTTTGAAGTAATAAAAGTGTGGTTTTACTTCTTCCATACTTGTGTTCTAAATGAAATTATGAAGTTATTGATGTAATCCTATTATTGAAAAATATTTATCCTTGATTATTGTCCAATTTTCTCACCTATATGCAAGGTAGGTTTTCTTTTGCATGTCATAAGTTGTGTGAAATCAGCTTTTGGAAAATATTCAGCTATGAATAAGTGTCATTCTTCCTAGTTTAGCCTTAATCCCCTGACCTTCTTATGAAAACTTATGCATGAGTGTTTAAATTTAGATTTTTTTGGGTATGTTAGTTATTTTAATTTCATTTTGTATGATCAAACAAGTATGAGATTCAAATCATTCTAGTGCATCACCTCTATTTTTAGTTTCAATTAGTTTATATTTTGTGTTTCTTTCTTTCCCTTTTCCTCATTATAGTAGTAGAGTTAGTCATAGTTTAGGTGATTCACTAGGGAAAACAACCCTCTTTTGAGATTTACTCCTCATATAAGTTCACCCACATGGGGAGTGTTTCCATTGCATTAGTTGGAGGGAGAAACTTTTAAACCACTTCTTCAAAGGGTGAAAATTAAAGTTGATAACAATTTCTAAAATGCTCGATGGGATCAAATTATATCTAAGGAGAAATAGATACGTCAACTACTTATGAAAGCATAAGATATTGAATCCTAAACAATCCATTTCATCCATAGTTTCAAATAAGCTTGTCCTATAACTACAAACCATCTTATGAAAAGGTAAACTTCTACATTCAAAATCCAAAGATTCAAGCAAGACAAACCCTCTAAAATTTTAAGTAAGCCTCCTCATTTTAAAAATCCCATGTTTTAGAGGTCTCCTTTCTTTGAGAGAGCCTATAACTATGAGAACCCAACCTATTATCCTTTATGAACAACCCTCTCAATAGCCTATTCTTCTTTAATATCCTAAAACTTATCGACCATGGTATCCTTCCTTAACCAATCATCTTGAATTTAATATTACAACCTTATTAAGGCCACTCCTCTCATAAAAATTCAAAATAAAGAAGAGAAAACATTTATAGAATCCAATCTAAGTATAATTCCATGTTTTAGGAGTGTTTATTTAACCCCAAATCCAATTCATGAGTGAGATCATACCACCCCACCATCTCCCTTTTCAAGGAGGACCTATTATATGGAGATCAAATGAAGGCAATTCCGGTGAAGAGGAGAATATTTCAAGTGAAGATGATTAATAAATAACTATTTTTATCCCTCTTTCTGCTACCAAATTAGAAAAACTAGACTTGAAACAAGAGGAATAAGATAATATTGATGAGGATAAGTCAATTATCTCTATTATATAATTCATTTAGAGCCATGAATAAGATCTTTGTTGGATAAATGAGATTTCATTTAATAAAGAAGAGGAATAAAATCAGTCTAGTTGGCATGGATCTAACCATAATGAAGAGAAAGTAGGGTTTAAAATTAGGGACATCACTTATAATGGTGAAAAAGTAGTTATTTGAATTAAAGAAAGAAGATTATACTATTTCTAATGTTACCGCACCTATCAAGGAAGTTTTAGATTGATTATTTGATGATTGGGCAAGAGGTTTTTGTGAATTTGATTTATCTGATTATATAGAAGATGTAGGTTTAAGATCTCATTGTATGCTTGGAGAAGACACTTTCATACCAACTTCCTTGAAGCCTCATGAAGACCTTGATGAATTTTGGTAGTTGTACTATGATATTTTTGAGTAGTTCAAGGCTATTAGTGGGCCAATAATTCTAAGAGGGAAGAATGATGATAATAATGTATTTAAAGTTATTGAAACTTAGCGAGATATGTCTATGGAAATCATAGAAGAGCAAAAACAACATACCAAGTCAGTGATGTAGTTAGCTACCCCAAGTAAATAAGTAAGTGAGCAATACCAACACATTAAGATAGAAGTAAAATCATATATTCTAAACAAGCAAGTGGATTAGTTAAACCTTAGAAGTGGCCTCCAAAATTATCATCCTTTTTAGGAGGAATCCTATTTTTTTTCAAGAGCCCAGTCAATGGTAAGAGTGACTTATGTTGATATTAAGGTGAATAAAAGTTCTCATCAACTTATATATGGTCTATTCAACCTTCAAGATAACTTTAGCCTGATAAATATCCTTAGTAGTAATAAAGTGGACTCACTTCTCAAAGGGGGAGGCCATGAGAAGATCTTCATAGTTGAGGTCATATTTTTAAGGGCTCATTGGCCATGTAACCAATTTGAAATTATAGCATTAATCTATTTATGAAATTACTATATCAATAATGGATCATTTGCTCATATGTTTTAATGTAATAATGGAGACCTTTGTGGTTACCCAGGTGGAGTAATGTCTATCTTTAGCTTGTACATAGTAGTTTAATTCTCTTTTTTCTTTAAGTGTTATCTACAAATTTGCTTTAGTTTAACATAGTTGTTATTTACTTCATTTAATGTTTCATATTTATTTATTATTCCTTGTTTTTCTTGTTGTATGTTTGAGGAAGCTTTAGTTCATTCAGAGGCTAGTTAGACATATTTCAGTTAGAGTTTGATCACACCTTTAGATTTAATGGTTTTAAGCTCTTAGTGAATCAAAACCCAATGGAATTGCATAAGGTTACTATATATCTATTTATAAGGTAAGTATCCCATGGAAGTCCCCAAAAATTTTAATTTTAAAAGTCACCTTGATCTCTTAATAAAAATAGAGCTTCTTTGTACCAAATTAGCCTCAACAATGATTTTTGAGAGCAATTCCTCATAACCAAATCATGCTCATTTCTCTCAAAAAATTTCATGATGATATTCATATTTATGAATAATGTGAAGGTAAATAAAATATCAAAAAAATCACTCTCATGTGTGATATGTGAAGATTTAAAAAAAATGCTTCTATGTTGATTTTTAATCATTTTTTACATCTTCCCAATTGTTAAATCTACCCATTACACACCCTTTAGACTTAATTTTATAAGGCTAAATCACATTTGTTTCTATTGAAAATTTATATTATGGTATAAAAATGTAATAGAAATAAAATTGTGATGGAGGTCACACTAAAATTTTCCTCTTTTTAAATATGCACAATCATGAAAACTATACATTACATAGATTTCTCTATCTTTCTAGTGACCAAATCTAGTCAGTGCACACTTTTGAATCCCATGTTTGCATGACCATATGAGGTTGAATAATATTCACATATTACATTATGGTGTCCAAATGTGGGAAGAATTTAAATGTGGATAAATTAATGAGAAATTAATTCCATGAGTGTGAAGTTCACAACCATCAAAATTATATTATGCACTATTTCTTTTTAATTGGTCAATTTTTTTGCTTTCTTGTTGCTAAATATAGAAAATGAACACTTTTGAAACACATTTTTGTATGAATAAATGAAGTAAAAAATACTTAATTTTTTAATATAATTTTACCTCAATGATATGAGAAGGTAATACATTTGGTTTGATAGCTATTGGAATTTCTAGGGAAAATATATAATGGTGCGAAGTAACCCTCCCAAGGAAGATTCCTCACTTAGTGAACTTTTGACCAAAAGGCACTAAAATGGTATTACATAGAGATTAATTTTTTCATTTAAAAAAAATAAGAATACCATTTTGAGTTCCTTTTCAATAGATATATATAAATATAATATTATGGTTTTTGCTCATCTTTATGATTTTCCATTTTTCCATGTTATGAAGGTGTTGATATGACTGTGCATGATTATATGTTGATTTTTGAACCATATATTTTGATACATATCTCCCTTTTAAATTTGTCTTGTTACATTTTAAATATATTTTTCCTTATATTTAATGAGGATACTTTTAAATTAGAAAAATGTAGGATTGATAACATGTCAATATTTTTAGTTGACCAAATGCACAAAATCAAAGCACAACTCTTTAGTTTCAAATTATAAAAAGAGGAAGTTAAAAAGTATATATAGCATAAATTTAGTACATATTAAATAGTTCCATAAAGGAGTATGAATCCACTTTGAGAAAAATATGTAATCTATTATGCTAATTCCAAGAAAATGGTTATTTAATGAGGTCAAAGAGTCATGAAGATGTTTGAAATTACCCCTAAGAATGTGAAACCTATTTAATGGAGTGGGAAACATAGAGTTATGAAAGAATTCAAACATTGAATTCAAAGGATTGATGAGTCAACACCTGTAATGAAGATAAGGAAACCATGATCCTGAAAAATAGAGCATCCTTGAAGAAGCTTTGATTGAATCAAGCTTACCTAGTCATCGATGAGGAACTCCTACACCACTCTCTTTGGGAGTCAACATGAGGACCAATAAAAATGAATTAAATTCAAAGATAATGGTTAATAAGAACTTATTGAATTAATTTACATGTCTTTTCTATTTTAAAATTGAATTTCATACATTAATGACAACATTATGAGAATTATTTATGTTCCTTATTCCTCTATAGTCTTCATGTTTCCATATATAACTATTATTTTCATTGTAAAGGGGGAAATCCAATATAGTATGGTAGGATCCTTGGTGGATTTTACTTGTAGACTACCTCTAAAGCAATAAAATTATTGTTTGTCTTCTTCCATACTTGTGTTCTATGTAAAAGTATGAAGTTGATGATTTAATCTTGTGACTGAAAACTATTTCTCCTTAATTATTGTCCAATTTTATCACTTCTATACAAGGTAAGTTTTATTTTTTAGGTCATATGTTATGTGAAATCAAATTTTGACAAAAAATCAACTATGAATAATCATGATTCCTCCTAGTTTAGTCTTTATCCCCTCACCTTCTTATGAAATACTTATGCAAGAGTTGTTGATTTAGGAGTTATGTAGATATGTCAATTATTTTAGTTCCATTGTGAGTGATAAATAAATTAGGAGATTCAAATCATTATAATTCATCACCTCTATTTTCAATTTCTATTGTTTTATATGTTGTGTTTCCTTCTTCCCTTTTCCTCATTGTAGTAGTAGAGTTAGTCATATTTTAGGTGATTCAATAGGGGAACCAATCCTCTTTAGAGATTCACTTCTAGGATAAGGTCACCCATAACTTGAGAAGTGTTTCCATTATATTAGTTAGAGGGAGAATCCTTGAAACCACTTCTTCAAAGGCTATAATTTCAAGTTGATAATAGGAGGTTTGGGTGTTTGTATTAACATTTCCTAGGAACATGTCTAGGAACATTTGGATTTGATCCTTTGGGAGTCTTTGTATGCAATTTTTTATATTATTTACATCTCTAAGTGTCAAAACCCATGACTATGTAGAAGAGGAAATAAATTTTGGGATCATAATCCATGGTATCATGTTTTACTCTTGCTACCCAAATCCATGTTGGTTATTGCATGGGTAATAGTTTTGGATTTATAAATGGGGATATTGTTCATTTGGTTAAAATATATTTTGGTTATGATTTTAATATTGCATATCATGAGGTAGAGATCATTTGAAATCAACTGCATGAATGGGAGGAGGGATATTTTATTTCTTGACCCTCATGTCATTAATGTTATTGGTATTATTTGTAGGTTGATACTGATTATTGTTTATGAGGTTTTATTTCTTGCTTTGATTGGTGATGCAATCAATGGTAGCATTCCTATTATGGTTCAATATTTTTGTACCTTCATTATTTAAATTTTTTAGGCTTGCATATTAAGATCCTCCATTATTTTTAATAGGGGTAATGATGTGCCCATTGGTTTCATAGGTCTGCCAACCACTACCAATGGATTCTTGGTCAATATGCAGGGTGCTCTCAAGGTCTTCGTAATATTATCGATATAGGAATTTATGGATGTTTTCCCTTGCTTCATTGTTAATGGAATGGAGGAAAAGGTCACATAACTCATGTTGGTCCATGTTGGGTACACTAGTAGAGGAGTATAAGATCTACCACCATATAGTGATAAAATGGGTAGTTAAATCATTATATTATTGATTGATATGTAATAACTCATATGTGGAAATATTTATAAGTTTTTTCATGTCAAAGGATTTGAATAACTTAGCCATAAGTTGGAAGAAAGAATGTATAGATCCCTTAGGAATTTATTAATGCCAATCAAGTGATATCACCTTGAGAGTCTTGGGAAAGATCTTCACTACAACCCCATCCTAAGTTAAGAGCTCCTTGATAGTGATAGTTTTGGATTTTAAATGTGATTTGGGGTCCCCCTTTCCTTTGAACTTATTAAGGTCTAGAAGGGGAAATGGAAGAACCTCTTATATATGTGTATATATATGATCTTTGAGATATTCATCATAGGTCTTTATGTTACTAAAATCCATTACAATTGTAGTGGGACTAGGGTTAGAGGGGGGAGTTGCATAGGGGTTGGTTTGATAACTGTTAGAGGGAAAATAAGAATCATGATTGGGGGAAGTGGAATAATATGGAAAGTAGTTATCTAGATGGGTGGACTTAGAATACATGTTAAAGTAAAGAGGGAGGTTATTAGATGTAGTAAGAAAAAAAAATTCTATGGTAGGGTATGTGTATTTTGTGTGTAATCCATTACCACATAAGATAAGATATAGCATATCTACAGAAGGGGATTATACATATGGGGAACTTAGATTAGTGGTGTAAAGAAAAATAGGTTTTTGGTTACCACATTGTTTTTTAATGGTGGAGTTCACGTGTATACACTCCCTACCATATTTTGAATATGTATTTGATAAGATAAATAAGTTAAATAAGTATCAAGGTTGGGGACCTCATGATTAATTATATATCCTAAAGGTTGATGAGAGACATGGTTTTATGGTGGTGTGTGCTCCTGTGGTGGTGGAAACATGTAAGTTTGTTGTTTTCATATTGGGTAAGTTATTGTTTAAATGGGAGAGTAATAAGGATGATTTGGCATAGGGAATTCATCCATGCATGGCTCCTAAATTATTTATTTTACTCCTCAAACAATCTAATTTTTAGGGTGCACACCTCTCATCCAAGATTGAACACTTATTTCCCAAAGTTTTCTCATATTCATACACATAAGTCTCATGCCATATCACACACTTTTATCCATTAAACCCTTCACACTCATAAATATACACTTCATGCCTTAAAATATCATGCCATAACTCACATCCCTATGTACCTCAATGCATCTTATACTCCACATCACATCCATGCGTCACCTTACCTATACCACATCTCTCAAGGGGTTCACCAACTATTATCTAATCTGGAAGATGAATCGATGCAACCATTTTTTTGGTAACTGATAATGGTTGTAACTATTCTTATATTATATTGTATAAGTATGTAACATACACATTTGGATAAAAAATTTATTTTTCACATATTCATAACATGTAGCATGATACATGTATCTACTCTGTTAAACATGCACTATAACACATTTTACTAGAAGTTGAATTTCCTACAAATAAGACCTCTACTCTATTGAATGTGTTTAGTTGTTTCTTTTTTAATTAGATTTTTCCATTCACTATACACTATTGTAGATGTGGAAACATAATGCCTCATTTTATTTTAATGGAAATTATTGAAACCTATAGTGGCTATGGATAACCTATAGGTGAAAAATTTTAGTTGCTACAGGTAACATGTAGGTGAAAATTACAGTTGTTATGGGCATCTTATAGATGAAACCTACAGTAGCTACAAGCAAATTGTAGGTGAAAACCTATAGTTATTATAGGTAACCTATAGGTGAAGACTATAGCTACTATGGGTAACCTAAAAATAGAAAGCCTATAACTTGATCGGTGCTATGGGATTCTATATATAATTGTTGTTATAAATTGATAGGAATAGGTTAATGTCAAATTTTAGTCCTAATGTTGTGGATCTATATAAGCACTATGTGGTCATGGTTACATTGGTTTTGGATATGTGTTGGTAGGGCCATGAAGGTCTATTTTTAAAGATGTTATTGTAGGCATTGATTAAATGCACGAGAAAACTGAGGATGGTTAGATGATGAGTTTTCAATAGCCTGTGCATCACTATCATAACTTTATGACTATTTAAAGTAGTTTTTTTAATATCTATAAAAGATTGTAACCATAATAAGTTGTAATAGATTTGTACTTCCTTATTATGTAAGGAAGCTGTAACAAATTGTAATAGAAGGAAGTTGTAACAAATTATAACTGTAGAAAGTTAGAACATATTTTTTACTTCCTTATTTTTAGTGATCATCCCTTTATAAGTGGGAAAAGAGGTAGAATAATTATGTAGATGTGAATTATTAAAAAAATGTGAGAATGTAGCTACATAGTAACTAACATAAAGAGAAAATTATCTCTAGATAAAGGTGTTGCCAAAGTGCTCTAATATAGAGATTGAGGGGCAAGAAGTGCTAGGAACTTGTATAAATTCCATTAGAAGTTTGAATAGAAGAATTGATGAGTTTTTTGGTGGACGTATCCAAAATTTGGGTGAACCATGTTAGATACTATGTCAGTATTTTTGTATGTTTTTATTAACATCTTTTATTTCTCTATTTTCTACATGTATTTATTATTCCATATTTATTTGTTTGAATTATAAGTACATGTTTATATTATTTTTAATCTATGGGTTACAAAGTATATTTTAATATAGATTTGTAAACTTAATTATTCTAATATGGAAAATTGAATAATATTATATGTAATAAAATCTTGAAACTTTTTGTATTTAACCCAACAAGTGGTATCAGAGCCATCTCTCTGTAGTTTTATGTATTATTTTGTAAGTTGTAAATATCTACAATATCTCAGACTTAGAGTAATATCTTCTCAAGCGGGAGATCTTGAACAATGGTAGATGATGGAAAAGGAGTGGTTGATAAGTTTAATGCATAAAATTTTATTTTGTGGAAGATGTAGATGATAGACTATCTATATCAAAAGGACCTCTATCTACCACTTGATGGAAAGTCAAAAGGATAGGGAAAGAAAATAGATGAGGAATGGAGTGTATTGGATAGAAAAAAATTGGGATCTATAAGGCTCTACTTGGGAGGAACTATTGCCTCCAATATATCTAAAGAAAATACTATAGAAGAACTTATGACCACCTTATGCAAGTTGTATGAGATGCCTTCAGTAGTAAACAAGGTGTATCTGATGAAGAGGTTATTCAAACTAAAAATGAATAAGAATTTAAGTGTAGATAAACATCTAAATGATTATAATATTATTATAAATTAGTTGACTTCTTTGAAAGTGAAACTTGATGAAGAAGTCAATGTCTTATTGTTACTATGTCTCCTACCTGAGTCTTAGAATAATCTTGTGATAGCTGTGAGTAATAGCGTGTCTGGGAGAAATAATCTTAAAATGGAGGATGTTGTTAGTGTCACAATCTTTGAATAAATGATAAGTAAGACATCTAGTGAGACTTCAATAGGAAATGTACTAAATTTTGAATCTAGAAGGAGACAAAAGAATAGACAAAGGAGCAAGATCCATGGATCAAAAGGAAAATCTTAATCTTACAAACATAGATCCAGGTCAAAATGAAGAAGTGGTGTATGATAGAACTATGGAAAGTCTGGCCATATGAGAAATTAGTTTTGGGCTCCTAAAAAGAATCACAAGGAGCAACAAAATAATGATAATAACTAGGAGGAAAATATTTCCTCAAGTGATACTACTACTGTGTATTAAGATGTTTTAGTTTTATCATGTGATACAAAGGTTGAGTCATGGGTGATTGACTTAGGGGTATATTTTCATGCTACTTTCAATCCTAAGTATTTTTCAACCTATGTAATTGGTAAGTTTGGCCAAGTTTTCTTGGGAGACAATGAACCCTATGATATTGTTGGCAAAGGGCCAGTAAGGATCAAGCTATAGAATGGAAATGAATGGATACTCAAAGAATTAAGACATGTGTCAAGTCTTACCAAAAATCTTATTTATATAGTTTAATTAATAGAAGATGAATGTACTATTACTTAAAATGCAGAATATTGGAAAGTAACAAAAGGTATTCTTGTTGTTTCTAGAGGGAGAAAGGAAGGAACACTATATTTGAGTAATTGCATTATTTATTCTAATACTACATTAGTTTCTAATTTTGATCTAGAAACTAATTTATGGCATTCAATATTGGGTCATATGAGTCAAAAAAGTATGAGAATTTTATATTAGAAAGGGAAGTTATCATACTTAAAGTTTATTAATTTAGATTTATGTGAACATCACATTTTTGCTAAACAAAAGAAAGTTTATTTTTTGAAGTTTGGGCCTAAAAGAAAACAAAATAAATTATAATTAGTACATTATGATGTTTGGGGACCAGCCCCTATATAATCATTGGGAGGCTCAAAGTATTATGTTACGTTTTTGGATGATATAACTCATAAGTTATGGGTTTATTATATTTAAAATAAGTCTGATGTATTTAAAACCTTTAAAATTTAGAGATCCATTGTATAAAATGAGTCAGGCATGAAGCTAAAATGTTTAAGATCTGATAATGGAGGTGAATACACCACAAAATAATTTTATAACTAATGTAGACAAGAAGGAATCTGAAAATAAGTAACAATGCCTCAGACTCCTCAACGAAATGGGGTAAGTGAGAGAATGAACCGAACAATTATGGAGAGAGTTAGAAGTATGAGACTCCATGCTAGTTTGCCCCTTGATTATTGGGTATATGCAATTCATACTAATATTTAATTAATTAATATAGGACCATCTAGTGCTTTAGATGGTGAGATTCCTAAGGAAGCTTGGTTGGGTAAAAGTGTTTCCTATTCTCATTTAAAAGTTTTTCACTATGAAGCATTTATGCACATTGATAAATAAAATAAAAATAAGTTGGATGCTAAATTGATGAGATTCACTTTCATTGGATATGGTGATAGCTCATTTTATTATCATTTTTGGTGTTTAGATGATAGAAATATTATGAGATCATGTGATGTGATCTTTAATGAAAGTGTGATGTATAGGGACCAACTTACAGAAAAGAAATTGGAAAGTCCACTTGGTAAATAAAATATTGTCATACCTCCAAGTGTATTTGTAGAAAGAAAAGAGAACTTACAAACTAATCCATTTACCTCTATAGAATCAGAGAATGGGAATAGGGTCATTAATGACCAAATGGAGTCTTCTCAGAATATTAAGCCAAGAGAAGCTTAAAGTGAACCAATCACACATATGGTAAGGAGGTCAATAAGAGTAAGTAAACCTCCTAATATATATTATCCATATTTTATTTATTTATTACTAATTAATAGTGTGGAACCTAAATCCTTTATAGAAGCTAAGAAAGACAAAGATTGTGTACAATAGGAAAAGGGCATGAAAGTAGAATTAGATGCCTTAAAACATAATAAAACATGGGAATTGGTGGATTTGCCACCTAATAAGAAAAAACTAAAAAATAAATGGGTTTACCATTTAAAATAAGATGAAAGTGGGAAAAAAATACAAAGTAAGGCTTGTTAAAATCTTTGCACAAAAGGCTGGAATTGATTACTCATAGGTATTTTCTCCTGTTGTCAAAATTACCTCAATAAGAACTATATTAAGTATCATTGCTTCCAATGATCTTTACTTAGAATAGATTTATGTGAATAAAAAATTCTTACATATATATTTAGAAGATTAAATCTACATGAAGCAACTAGAAGGTTTTGAGGTAAAGGGGAAAGAAAGAAAGGTTTGTAAATTGCTAAAAAGTTTGTATGGTTTGAAACATGCACTTAGGCAATGGTACCTAAGGTTTGATACTTTCATGTTGGAGCATGGATATACTCATACTCATAGTGATCATTGTGTTTACAATAAGAAATTTGAAAATGGTGAATTCTTTATTCTTCTACTTTATGTTGATGACATGTTGTGTGGAACTAACATGCAGATAATAAGTGAATTGAAGAAATTACTTTCTTTAGAGTTTATGATGAAGGATCTTGGACCAGCCAAGAAAATTATTAGAATGAGAATTGATAGAGATAAATTGGGTAAGAAAATAACTTTAACTCAATCTAAATATATTGAAAAGGTGTTGTTAAGATTTGGTATGCAAAACTATAAATCTATTTTGACACCTTTAGCTAGCCACTTCAAGTTGAGTTAAACATAGTCTCCTAAGTCACAAGAGGAGAAAGATTATATGGAAAAGGTGCCATATGATTTAACTATGGGAATTTTATTGTATTATATGATTTTCACTCATCTAGACATATCCCAAGTAGTGGGAGTAGTGAGTCAATTCATGAGTAACCCTAGTAAGTAACACTGGTGAAAAGTTTAGTGGATTTTAAAATATTTTCATGGAACCTCTAGTATGTGTTTATGTTTTGAAGGTTCTAATAGTTAGTTACAAGGTTTTGTGGATAGTGACATGTCAAGTGCTTTGGATGGTATAAGGTCTACCACTAGCTATATTTTCATAGTTTGAGGTACTACAGTCTCATGGGTTTCTAAGCTATATAAAGTTGTACTTTCTACCACTGAGGTTGAATACATTATTTGCACTAAAGCAAATAAAGAGTTGTTATGGTTAAACAAATTTTTAGAGGAGTTGTGAGTGAATCAAGATGGGTAAACTCTATATTTTGATAGCTAAAGTACTATTCACCTAGCTAAAAACTCTACTTTTCATAGTAGGACAAAGCATATAGAGATTTTTTACCACTTCATACGTACATTTTTGGAAAGTGGGTAGTTAAATCTCAAGAAGATTCACTCAAAGGAGAATATTATAGATATGTTTACTAAGGTAATTATAGTAGTGAAGTTGAGGGAACACTCAACTTATATGGGAATTTAAGCATGAGCTTGAAGAAGAAGAAATCAATAGTTCTGAGTTTAAGTGGTAAGTTGCATCAGTTGGTGTTATGGCCTTATGTCTCTAAGTGGGAGATTGTTGGAGATGTGGAAACATAATTCCTCATTTTATTTTAATGGAAAAGCCTAAAACCTATAGTTGTTATGTGCAACCTATAGAAGAAACCTACAATGGATATGGGTAGCCTATATATGAAACCTACAATGGTTGTAGGAAACTTGTAGGTGAAAACCTACAGTTAATATAGACAACCTATAGGTGAAAACTATAGTTGCTACAAGAAGCCTGTAGATGAAACCTATAGTAGTTATGGGTAACCTATAGGTGAAAACCTATAGTTACTATGGGTATTATGTAGGTGAAGATTATAATTACTATGTGTAACCTTAAAATAGAAATCTTGTAACTTGACTAGTGTTATGAGATTCTATATATAAGTGTTTTTATAAATTGACAGGGATAGGTCAATGTCAAATTTCAGTCCTAATGTTGTGGATCGATATAAGCACTATGTGGTCATGGTTACATTGGCCATGGATTTATGTTGGTAGGGACATGAAGGTCTATTTTTAATGATGCTCTTGTATGCATTGATTGAATGTAAGAGAAACCTAAGGATAGTCAAATGATGATTTGTCAACAACTAGTGCATCATTGTCATAGTCATATGACTATTTAAAGTAGTTTGTTTTTAATATCTATAAAAGATTGTAACTACATGAAGTTGTAATATATTTTTACTTCCTTATTATGCAAGGAAGTTGTAAAAAAATTTAATATAAGGAAGTTGTAATTGATATGTACTTCCTTATTCTGTAAGGAATTTGTAATAGATTGTAACTGCAAGAAGTTAGAATAGATTTTGTACTTCCTTATTTTTAGTGATCATCCCTTTAAAAGTGGGAAAAGAGGTAGAACAATTATGTAAATATGAATTGTTAAAAAAAAAGGTGAGAATGTAGATACATAGTAATTGATAGAAAGAAAAAATTATCTTCAAACAAAGGTGTTGCTAGAGTGCTCTGATATAGAGACTAAGGAGTAAGAAGTGCTAGGCACTTGTATAAATTCATTTAGAAGTTTGAATAGAAGAATTACTGAGTTTCTCGGTGGATGTATCCAAACATTTGGGTGAACCATATTAAATGTTGTGTCAATATTTTTGTATGTTATCTTTAGCATCTCTTATTTCTCTATTTTTTACATGTATTTATTATTCCATATTTATTTTTTTAACTTTCAAGTACACATTTAGATTATTTTTAATATATAGGTTACAAAGTAGATTTTGATACAAATTTGTAAACTCAATTATTTTGATCTAGGCAATTGAGTAATACTGTATGTAATAAAATCTTGAAAATTTATATATTTAACCCAACATACATAGCCAAAACTTAGGTTTTCCTTTCAAACTTGGTTCCATCCCTTATGGTGTAGATCATTGGTATCAAATCTAAAAATATATATTACTTTCTATGCATGTAAACACATAAGTTCAACTTGAGAAGGAAGGTTTGTCAATCGGCTATGTTTTAGAATATCTGGAATAACACCATAGAAAAATTAAGATGGAAGACACATTGAAGTAACCTAAGGTATCCCCAAAGGTAATAAATCTCATACCAATGAAACCTCCACTTTCATGAATTGATGGTATAACTCAACCTGACACCTTTTACCACACCTCGATAGTTCTCTCAATAGTAGTTTTAGCAAAAAAACCCCTTCAAAGTTAAATTTAATCTTGACATCCCTATGTTTGAAGGCAAGATCAATTCCAAATCATTTTATGCTTGTATTTGACAACTTGAGACATATTTATTAGTTAATTCTTTCACCAATGTTTAAAAGAACACCTTCGTACTACTGAAGATGTCTATATTGGTCATTAACTTGTGGGAGAGCTTAAACATGTAGTACATGTAATAGTCTATTCTAATTGAATTATGCAAAACCTTTATTGACATGATAAATTATTAAAACTACCCTCTCTACCACTTTCAATATGAATACATCATCAAGTTCAAAAAATTGTGCCATCACAAAGATCAGTCCATATAACATGAGTGAATAAAATAAGATGTTGAAGTAAATTAGTGGACTCTCACCTTATATCCATGTGAATATGGATTAATTTACTTATAAAACTTTAGGGTATGTTACAATACTATAAATATTTAATCTAGGGTAAATATGAACTAGCATGTCACCTCTTCAATTAACACAACATGTAAGGCCCAACCTTCACAAAACTCTACATTGCATCCTTATACATAAAAAAATAACACACTTCTCTAAAAAGAGAGTATCACCTAAAAATTGATTAACCCTAAAAGGATCTAATGCCTTCTACTTCAAACAAAGGCAAGAAAAATAAGTTTGGTGATAAGTGGTGCCATCACCATTTCTCATCCACTCATGATGATCTTGAATGTCATGCACAACAATCCCTACTCATATAATCTACATAAAGACCCACACCAATGAAAGACATTGATCTTTATGAATCTTATTTTATCACCAATACCATTACAATTAGCATATACAAAGAGCACAAATGTCTCTTCCACACCAAGTTCTAGGTGAAGGGTCAGCCTCTCCATGCCATCCTCAATAGTGACATCCAAAAGAACATCATTATGCAATCCATATCTTAGTACCTTGGTATTATCATTACTATGAATGTGAGGCCATACTTTTTAGATTGGATCAAGTAGGGGATATATATATATATATATATATATATATATATATATATATATATTGGTAATGCACTTTTAAGTACAAAATCAGGCCTATGGAGGACAATGTCACTTATGCCATCACACCTCTGAAAGTCTATAACATTCCACAAGGGAGATTATTATTTTATGACCATGAAGCTATATATCAATTTGAGTCACAAGATTATACTATTTTAACAAAATATTGATTCTAAAACCTTTTTGAGTTAGTGACCATGACCAAAGTCACCTTAGTCTATACCAACAAATGTATAAATATTATCTTGCATGTGTAGAAGTTTTTGTTACTAATGGTCGACCTTGCTACACATTCATAGTTGAAAATAAATCACAACCACACATTATAACAATAATAATAGATCAGTAAGTTACTAGAGTAGAGTATATAATTATTTGTAGAACCTGAAGGTCTTCTAACACATTGCATAGTAAAGCACCACACTGATATAGTTCCTAGATCCCCTCTTTCAAATATTTAGTTTGGGAGAATGATGAATTATAGTGATATATTTAAGTGCTTATTGATTAGGGAAATATCATACCCATATATTCACCTTATGGGATTCTAATAGTCCTTTCACCTAATAAGGAAGGGTTTTAGTGACTTTGCATAAACTATTTTATACTTAACAAAACCAAAGTGAAGAATCAATATCCACTACTGTGCATTGAAAACCTTTTAGAGTAGCTCTAAGGTTCACAATACTTCACCAAGGTCAACTTAAATTTAGGTTACTATCTAGGTCTAGACCATCCTAAATACATTTTTAAGATAACATTCAAGACTTGAGAAGGATTATAAGAATGGTTAGTCATGCCTTTAAACCTCACCAATATGACAACCACTTTCATGTGTTTGATGGATGATCTACTTAGGCCATTATTGAACTCCTTTGTCATATTATACTTTGATGATATTCTCATATTTATCGATACTTGGGAGGAGCATATGTAGCACATATCATGTGTTGTATACACTTTACACCAACATAAGTTAGAAGACAATTTAGTGAAGTGTACATTTAGCATGATGCAGATTCAATACCTAAGATACATCATTGATTACATTAAAACTAGAGTAGATCCATATAATATCAATGTGATACAAGATTGGCCTACTCCATCCAATATAAAATAATTGAAGTGTTTTCTTGGACTTGCTAACTTATACTCTAGGTTCATCGTTAGTTTCCTACATATTTCTTGGGATCTCAGTTATATCACACATACCAAAGATAAGTTTGACTGGACACATATGCAATAATGTTATTTTGAGGAACTCAATAAATGCCTATGTGCATATCTTATTATCATAATTCTTAACATTATTCAAACATTAGAACTACATATTGATGTGTGTAACTATGCAGTTAGTGTAGTGCTCATGAAACATGGACATTCTATCATATACCAATCCAATACATTTAAACACACAGTGCAAAGGTACTCCACCTATGAGAAGAAACTATATTATATTGTGAAATTACTTAATTAATGGATACACTACATTCGTGAGAAGGAGATGGTTTTTCATTCAGACCATAGACCACTTTAGTTCTTATAGTTATAGAACAAACAAGAAAATGTGTGCCACATGAAATGGATGACTTACCTATAGTAATTCCATCACATGATTAGGCATAATAAATGGAAGGACATCAAGGTCACATATTACATTAGCTAACCATTAGTTCATACACTTAACATAGTAATGGACATGTGTAGTCATAATTTAAGAGACCAAGTTCCACTCTACTCAACTGATCAAGACTTCACAAAAACTTACACTAGCCTCTGTAAGGTACACAAATTTAGGATTTCTATTTATCTAACCAACCTCTCTACAAGATCAAAAATATTTGTGTTCCCTATGGTGCACCTTTCCAATGACTCCTCTAGGAAGTGTACTATGCCAAGACCTTAGGCCACCTTAATTAACAAAGACTTTAGACATAGTATAGTCACACATGTGCAAAAATTTGGATTGACACATCATTTTTTGCATTCCTTATTGCATTACCAACCCCATGAAAATGAATATAGGAATTTACACACCTCTACTAGTTTCATGTAGAATACGGGAATCTATTAGTATGGATTTCATGACTAGATTTCATGACTTTATGAGATGCTAGAATGAGGATGTGTTAATTTTAGTGGATTAGTTTTCCAAGATGACCATCATGGATAAATAAAAAAATATAGTGACATAGCTATCATTTTTTAGGCATTCTTAAACCATGTTTTAGATACCAACATTCATCATCTATGAATTTGATTTATGCTTTGTGATTCATTTTTGGAAAGCATTATGGTAATTGATGGGTATGAATCTAGATCGATCAAAATATTTTAATATTCAGATAGATGGGAAAACTAAAGTGGTCAATTTAAAACTTTTTCATCTTTTATGAATGTTTAACTATGCACATGCTCACATAGGGCTCTTTATATTTGTACTAGCCATAGTCCATTCTAGACATGTCTTGGGTTTAAACCTTTGACACCTCTAGACATATCCTACCATACACCATTAAGTAACGTGTTTCACACATAGGAATGGGAAAAAGACAAAGTTGAGAAGTTTTGATGCCACATCTAGTATATTCACTAGTAGGTTCAACAAATGTTATCTTACACTCAAACAAGGATCACCATGACACACATCACACACCTCATGCATTATGATTTTGTGATAATGTTTGGTTACAACTTCAAATCAGTGTTTCAAAGGTCCACACTAGAAGATCAAGCCTTTGAACTATAGTCCGTACACCATTTTTCATGGGACTTATGAGAATGCCTTTGTTTTTGATCTACCTCAATACTTGGGCATGCACCCAGTCTTCAATGTGGACTTCTTAATCCTTATAATCCATCACTTCTTGAGCTAATAGTGGCATAACATCCTTATAATTTGGATCATGAACACTTTTGCCCCATAGATAAGGACTAGATCATTGAAGTGACATACACATACGCCTTCCATGACACACATTAAATTTTATATGTGGTCAAGGTTGGGCAATATGTTGATCAATCCAAGTGTTTCAATTCATACCAAATTTAGGTGTAGTATCCAAAACTATGCACTAACATAATGGAGACCATTACTCTTAAAGAAAGGACAAACTATTTGTGTGCATCTCTTGTATAATTGAACTTATTCCTCATTCACTCTAATATTTAGGTCACATACATCTCACCTCAGATTTCACACTCCTTTCTCAACATTCACTCACATTCATACACACAAGTCTTACGACATATCATAGACTTATATGCATTGACCCCTATCCACTCATTATTTCACACTTCATGCCTCATGGTCTCATACTAAGGATCATAGCCTTATATACCTAGATGAATCTTTGATCCAAATACATCCATGTGTCACCTTGACTTGGTCACATGATTTAAGAGGTTCACCAAGCGTCATATAGCTTGAAAGACAAATTGATGCAGCCATATTCTTGGTAAATGATAGTGGTTATAACCATTATTTTATATTATTATATAATTATACGACATACACATCTTGAAAATAGGTTGATGCTCCACATAGTCATAACATAAACATCATGATCCATGTATCTACTCTAGAAAACATGCACTATAGCACATTGTACCAATTTTCCATATTCTTAGTTAATGAATAAAAGTTTCATTTATTTCAAATAAGATTTCTACTCTATTGAATGTGTTTAGTTGTTTATTTTTGAATTAGTTTAACCCATTCAATTTGCACAACCATTTCTCAATTGTCCCTTGCATGCTTGGTCATGGGCCCCATGGTGCATATCAGATATTTGAGCACATGCCTTGACTTAGATCTTGTTGATTGTTATTTAGATCATGGATATGACCCACTAGTGTATTAATACGATCATTTGGGTTGACATTGTTGTTAGGCACATGGGAATCCATTATAGGAGGGGTAGATTTATGGGTTAGGGTAGCACAAAGGGGTTGGTTTGAGATAGAATCCATGGGATTAGTGATTGTGTCTAATGGTGGTGGGTTTGAGGCATTTTGATTCCTACCAAGGAGGTGGGTAGTATCTTGCATTCATTTTAATTCATCCTCTAAATGACAAATACTTTCTAAGTAATGATCATGATTGTACCTTATTGGCCACATAAGGAGTGATTGTGTCTACACCCTTAAGGTTCATGGTCTTGAAGTTAATGTGGTTATTTTTAGTTTTAGATATGTCATGTATCTCTTGAATGACAACATCATTATATGTTTAAGTGTTGGGAAGATAATAATTGTACAATTGGTAATCTATGTTAGTAAAAAGGTTGGGTTATTCTAACTCATTAACAAAGTCTCACCAAAGATAAATTAGATAATCCTATAGCCCTCTAGGCCAAGAGATCCACCAATATCATATATAAATATATTCTTGGGTTATATGGATACCCAAAACATAAATTGAAAGAGGGAAGATGAAAAAAGAAGAGGAGAAGAGGAAAAAAGGGATACACAAAGGATTAATTCCTTCACATTGGGTTCACTAATTTTTATGCATGAAAATAGGCCATGATAAACTTTTAACTTGACTCCCCAAGGCCTGATGAAGGCATCTAATGTAATGGATGGGCTAAGGGTTTTGTTGGTTGTTTGGTGGAATGGGATTTAGGATATGTGGTGGCAATGGATTTTTGTAATGGAACTAAAAGACCTCAACACTATCTCAATGATTTTAAATAATTTCAAGATGTGTGGAAATAAATATACAAGCCCCTTTAGTGTCTGATATCATAAGAAGGTGAAGCACTTGTCCAATAGTAGGATAAGGGAAATGAGGGAGATCAAGCTGGACAACTCATGGAAAACTGTCTACTCTATTGGGTTGACTCTACCCAATTAATATAATACACTAAGTGTGAATTATATAAGATGAGGATAGTCCTAAGGAGAATAAGGGGATGTGAATGGGATGTTAGTCTTGGATGACACTGTATTAACATCCTCTGTTCTAGGGTATGATAATGATAAGTATATTGGGAATGCATTCTTGTTCTTTTAATACTGATAAGGAGTCTATTATGAGATGAGGATTGGAGGTAAATAAAAATACCTTATGCATGTTACATTATATGAAAATGGTGGTACCATGTGGTCTAACTCTATATAATACACCATGCTGGATAAGACCAGGTGTCTTGGGAAGGGTCGTCCAAAGAAGATTAGGCAATAACTAGGGAAAAGTGTATGAGCTTATTCATGCAATGTATTATAAGGTGTGCTTACTATAATGCTAAATCAAGGTTTCTATGTGATTATTTCACATATGGAAAAGTAATATGTGGTATGTGGTTGCTTTTATGGGTTGGCAATGCTTTTGACATTATTTTTGTTAAGTTTTTATTATTTTTGAGCTTTTCATGGTTTTGTAGAAGTGCATGCTTGTTTTCTTAAAATGAAATAATAAAAGCAAAGGAATAAATTTTTTGACAGTAAATGGAATAAAAATTATTTTTATTATCTTTTTCCAAGGTTTATAATGCATGCAAAAAAGAGAGAAAGAACCTATACTATTGTGTCAAATGCTATTTTTTCCTATATCTTTTATATGCAAACTAGATGACACTATTTTTGTTTGTTTTATATGATATGAAATAAATGTGTAAATTAAATTTATGTATTAAATAAATTTGATAATAAATATGATTCAAATAAACAACAACAACATACTTTCTTTGGATTTTCTTTCTTCACAAGTAGAACTAGACGAGTTTTTCAACTTATCTAATTTACCGCGAATAATTTTTTTTAAATATATTGCTAATATGGAATCAAGAGATACAAGTTCTAATTTTATATTTTAAAAGAGGAAAATGACTCGCCTTTAACTTTCCAAAATAAATTAAATCATCAATACACTACCCTTTTACATGCACCTATGGTTATTTATGTTTTTATGACTACCTAGATGATTGCTTGAGGTGTAAAAGACTTGTTTAGATCTTGAGAATAAAACATTGGATTAGATGGAAATAAATTAAATATTTCCAAATATATTTTCTATAATGATTAATAAAATTTATTTATAATTAAAATTAAACTAATCTACTAAAATGCAAACATAAATCAATGTTACGTATCTTATTTTTATGTCAAAGACAAATCAAAAGAAATAAATCTCTTTCACTATAAAATTTTATTTTTTTATGAATATTTAAAATAATATATCAAAACAAAAAAATATACTAAATATAAATAAAAAAATAAAAAAATAATATAAATTAAGATAACCCCAACCTGATTCTAACATAAATCAATTGAAGTGCACATATGTAATGATAGGGAAATCCTTAACATGTTATATCTATATGTTATTATATAAATTTTGGAAACTCTCTAGCTAGGGCATACACAAGTTCTAGAAAAAGGTGGGAAAAGAGGAGACAACCACAAATTATGAGCAGCTAAACTAAGGTTGGTTAATGTCTTGGCTTACAAAGTTTAAGTTGATTTCACCAAGAGCACTTCTTCACTCACATCTATGTATTCAAGTCAAAAATAATAGAGGATGAATCTTTAGACAATTATAATAATACTATGGATATAAAAAATTCATAATAATAACTTATAATGGAAATTTTTGGATCTAAAATTAGGCCAAATTTGGACTTCTTGTATAAAGAGCTAGGCGCCTGTATGAAGGAGTTCAACTAAGTCAACACAGACTTTAACTTAAGAGGAACTGAAGAGGACTAAAATAAAAGAGGGAGTGAGTTGGGCCTGATTGAAGGTGAACATAATGTGATAAAAATAAGAAACATGATGCTAGTTATGCAACACATGTCAAAATTAGAGTCAGTAGATAATTTTGGAAGACATTTCAATTGTGATAGAACCATCACTTTATGCAAGGGATAGCAGTGAAACCATTGCATAAGATGACAAATCCACCACTGTAAATTATGTGATTTCCACTATTTTAACATAAAACTATTATTTTGTCTCAAAACCACCACCTAAGTTACATAACCACCATGGTATTTTTGTAAAATTAGGGGTAGTTTCATAATAGAATAGGGTGGTTTCATCACCTAGAGTAGTGGTTTTATCATGCATGGTCTATTTTTAAAATAAGTTGAAAGTAGATATGAAAGTTAGAACCAAGGGGACCAAATGGGGTCAAGGGAGGAATAAGAATATATAGGGAGGGGAAAGATCTAGAAATTTCCTTATGGAGCACAAAATAAGAGTTCATTACATCATCATTAGATTTATATCATAAGTGTCACACCATGTAATTTTTGGGTGCATATAGGCACATGAGTTTATCATTTGGATTAAGTTTAAGGAAAACCTATGAATGTCATTTTTTTACATCAATTTTACATGTAAGCATTCCTAATTCAAAAAAATAGAAGTATAACTTTAAAAATATCAAAAACATGACTTTTACATTGCTTGCTTTTTTTATTCACATGTATAATTGATGTTATTTATCATATATACATGGTATATTACATATCCATTATATATGAATACTATTTTAATAGTATACATCAATGGTATACAATAAATCTTGGTTACATATGGTACATATACATGCATATCTTTGACATGCATATCCCTTAGAAGCTACCTTGTTACAATGGGGGCATGCCTACATTGGGAACATCATGGTACACTTTATAGGTTATATATTTATGACCATTAAATGGATAATATTGAATAATTATATTTTTTATACATGGATTTATCTCACATATAAGCTTAAGGGTGTTATATTGTATGGATATTATACTTTGTTATTCTTTGATGATGACATTACTTGATTTTGTAGTCTAGAATTTCTTATTCCATGTGTGTTTGATGTTGAATATTATTACATGATGTGATCATTGAATATTCATTTAATTTTATAATGATTTATGTGTATTATATGAAGTTTTTATTTTGTGTCCACTGATGTGTGTTACATTGTGTACTATATTGTGTGTTTCTATGACTGAATTGATTATGTGGTCATGTAATGAGTCAAATGTGTCAAGGATCCTCTAATACATGTCATGTATATGTGTACATGTAAGATTAGAGTTGAGATTTGTCTTTAGTGCTTAGGTAATTAATGATCATGACATTATGTGCATATGTGTGTGAATATTTACATGGTTGCTCAACTTTGTTTTATGATTTTTTTCACACATTCTTATATTGTGTGTGATGCCATGATTTATTTCATACATATATATGTGATTATTATAACTATAATGATATTAATATGTGCCTAATTGATATATATATATAATTACTTGTTACCATTTCCTTGGATTACATGTTTCATATGTTCCTAAATGATCAAATACTTATATGATAACACATATTTTCATGTTAACACACATGCTCTACATGATTAATTTTTTGTATTTAACATGATTTATATAACTCTTTTATTTTGAGATGAGTGATTCAGGGGCTTCATTCCTCTCTTTAAAATTTGGAATACAATGATATTGTCTTAAATTTTCAAGCCTTAATACATAAATGATGTAGGTTTTGGGTAATATTTTTTATTTAGATTGGGAAATACTGATAGATTGAGGCATATGTGATATATACGCAAGATATTTTATAGGATTGTTAGAATATTGGAATTTTTTATGATATATAGAGATATATTATGTGGTTTGAATTAAGAAAGTTATTATATTGGTTAAATTTTATTAGATTCATCAGATACTATCAGATTTAGTAGATTGATGGAAAAATTGTGGAATTTTATATCACATTGAGATACATATGGATCAGATGTGGGGAATAAATGTGGTTCATGCAAACACTTTTATATTTATATGATGAAGATTAATGGTAATAATTTATAAATTTATGTATAAATTATAGTTCCATTAATTGAATTAGATTAAAATTAACATAAAAATCTATTTGAAGGTTCTAAATTTACATACAAGTTTGTTTCAATGTTCCACCAATATAATTGTGATGATAATTTAGAGTGGTTTAGTTGAGGATCTGCATCTCTCTACTTTTATAACTTATCCATATCCAATGGGGGTTGATGAATTTATATTTATCAACCCATGATTTTAATATTGGCATCTCCTTGGGGCATAATCACCCCCATAGAATTATGAAATTGAGTTTAACATATTACAACTTAGTTTGCATACCATAGGTGTATTCATTTCTAGTATTTTTAATTTCAAATAGTTTATTGATCTAGATTAATTTATATTTTATGTCATGAGTGGACATTGATTTATACACGTTGAATTTTAGGTTTTTTATGAATCAAGTTAAATATTTATTGCATACCTGTTAGTTAAATTATATATAAGTAGAAAATTTATATCTTTTATCCTTTTTAATTTAGAATTTTCAATACTCGACTAAAACCACAAATTTTGTAGACACCTAAATTTAGTATTAGACACTTGAATACATAAAATTTTATTTAAATTTGACACACAAGACTTGTTTATACATATTTAACTCTTGTTCACACTTTATCCTATTTATTTATCTATCTATTGACTTATCTAAACCAATTTTCTATCAAACATACTCAATATCTCCCTAATCTATGACATAACACTGTATAATCCTAAGAATAATGTTGACATATTTTATATCCTTTAGTTTCCCTCTCTATACATTACCAACAATATTTAGATGTCAGTGGTTATCACATGTGTCCACATTTTTTGAGTGTCTATGAATATGTAACAAATATTTTTAAAATTTAAATCTTTTCCTCAATTCATCCTAATCAAGTTTTATATGTTGATCATGGTGGGAAATATCAAAGAGTCATATATAAATTCAAATTAATCATAAGGTCTAACTCAATTGGAAATTACAATTAGGATCACTTGTATATTGAAAATTATATTTTCACACCCTCAAAACACTATTCAAAATCATTCCAATATAAAAACCCAAAAAAGGAGAAAAACCTAAAAATAAGTTTTAATACAAACACCAAGTAAAAAATTTCATGTTGTCAAGTGTTGAAAGCCAAATAATTTCATTAAATTATATTGGATCATGATTGAGTACACGTACACATTGGTGGGTGAAATACATGCATTTTAAGCCATATTAGAGTATATTAATATAGGCAATGCTCTACACTCAAAATGGGGTGGTTGGGGCTATTCAACATGTATCCTCCCCCACCGTCCCACCCCTTTAAGTCAAGATAGTTTAAAATTTGGAATTAGGGTTTCAAATTGAAAGAAGAAAAAAATAGGACTTATGCATAAGACCAAGGTAAAAATACATATATAAAATATTGATAGGCATACACAATAATCTATGGTAGAATAAAATAGACAAATATATTAGGACAATATTGGTATAAAGTGGATCAAATTGGTTTTCACAATTGTCTTAGAGTTTATCAACAACATCTTAGTAGATTTTAATAGTCAATTTCTTATGTTAAGCACTCAAAAAATGAAAACAAAACATTTTAGGATATATACTACAAAATAAAATATCAACTAATTACCTTATTTATTTGTCATTTATATATTTACTCAGTACAATCAATCTCTATTTAGGAATTTATATTTGTGTAGTTTATGCTCTATCTTATGTAATATGAATTTCAATAGTTTTGGCCTATAAAGATACATTAAATCTAAAATAAGTTAAAAAATATATCTCCTATTTATAGGTTTCAAATAAAAAAAATCAAATTTCATTTGAAAAATTATCATTTGTATTATATATAATTTCCATATCTTTGTTTCTATAGTTCGTATCTTCAAATTAAAATAAACTTGAGAATTCTAGCATCCCAAAGAATCTTATGGTACTAACAAAGTAGTTTTTTAAATGAAATCAAAATTTCTCTTATTTTTCATGTATGTTATACCTATCTCAGCACCAATTTGGAACCTTACACAATATTTTTATGCAAGGACCTAAAAAGTCCACCTTATTAATATTTTAGAACCATATACCATTTGTTTCTTAAAACCAAAAAGGTAATGAATACACTTATGTTTTTTTATTTACTTTAATTTTTGTCATGTTTAACTTACATTTTACAACATCTATTTATTTTATTCCCCCCATAAATTATTTATAAAAACACCATCCCACATTACATTATTGTGATGCGTGATGAAATTTAGGTGAGATATCATATGCATAAACCTTATTTGATATTACTAAAAAACTCTTTTACACGACTTATTACTGAATCAATATCCTTGAGTGAAAATTCTAAGGAGTGCATTGGAATTATGGTATATCAAGTCTTGGTGATTTATGAAACATTTCCTAATGATCATCTTCTATATTTTCCATATCATTTCATTCCATCACATTAAATTATTTTTCCTCTGAGAGTTATCATTAACAATTAGAATTCTGGTTAACAATTTTTGATACTATTATTCTCATGTACATTGGTTTTGGTAATGTCATTAACCTAGATGATTACCATATATAGTATTATTGATTATATTATATTATTGACTAAGTTGATGAGGTAATTATTAAACATTTTTAGGGTTTAACTATGTAAATCCTATGTTTGGTTGAGGGATCAAGATGCCTAAATTAGTTAAATAAATATACAATAATTAAGTACTAATTTATTCTAATTTTGACCTTGTTTGACTTTATAATAATAAAAATAAATAAGCTTAAATAAATACCTATCTGAAAATAGAATAACATAGATTAGTTGGTATTTGAAACATGAGATCTAAGTAATAGTATGTGTCGTCAATAGGATTCTATTTTTTGTCTATTTAGTAGATAATATCACCCAGTATGGAAAGTAGTGCCATCTATGTGTAGTGTCCTCAATGTGACACTCATATCCCCTTTGTGAGACTATTATTATTTTTTTGGAGCACATAAACTTGTTTTTATATGTCCTATTATTGCATGATCAAAACTTGGAGCTCTGTGTTGCGCTTAGAAACCCTGATTTAATGTGCAAACCCTAATATCTTTGAAATTATGGCATGAGTAATAATTTTGTGTGTGTTAGTAGGATGGAATGGAAATCCTAAACACATCATTGTCTAGAGAGTTAACTACATACCAATATAGCGAAGAGGGATCAATCTTGATGTAGTTCTCCCACCTCGTGCTTGATGTATTTGTAAGTGAATGCTAGAATGAGAATGGCCTTGAATGCCTTGAATGTGCTTAAGCTTTTAAATGATTTAAAACTGGTCGTAAGTATATTATATATGGTAGTATGCAAAAATTAGGGAAGAGTAGGGATAAAATACCTTGATTTTACATGACTTTATCTTTGGTTTTAATAGCTTTTAAATCTATTTTCCATCTAGTGAATAGATATGGATTGGACTTATATTTATAGGGTTTTGTTTATTATGCAAATAATAAAATGGGATTAAGTCAAACTTAAGAGGGGAATACATTTCAAAAACTATCTTTTGGAAAGATCTAGTACTAAGGACAATAGTTCCTAGATTGGGAAACTAGCACCATGTGGTTGTAGTTTCCCAAATGTGGTGCTAATGTCCTCTTTGTAGATTGCCTGAGTAAGTTGGATTGGTGTCTGAGATGACAATTTTGGGACTATGTCTTGAATATATGTACGTAAATTTTTTCTACTCAATGATTGAAAAGTAAGAATAATTTTCAAGGATAGGTCTAATGGATAGCCTAAGGATAGGGTAACTCAAGCTATACTCTTAAAATCCAAATATCACTTTTAGGTGATTACATTTTCCCCCCACCCTTTATGCTAGTAATGCAATAAAGTGAAATGACTAGTATAAAGGAAAAATAAGCATACTTGGACTTACCTTAGAAGTGAATCCCATGTAGCTAAGTTTGAATATGTGATTCTGGGTATGTATATGTAGAACATGATCCAAAGTAATGCTCTGTAATGAAACATACAAAAATTAGTCCTCACTTAAGAGATAATCAAAAGTAAAATACTATGCTAAAATGAAATAAATAAGTAAATATGAGGAAATAGATAGTAAAAGAATGAATAAACCTAATTAGGTATGAGAACTAATGCATGAACTTGGTGATAACTTATGTGTGTGAGTTTGCATAGTGATGATGTCATTAAATAACTTGAACTGAGCTGATGGATTGCTCAATTCTCATATGGGTGGATTAAGAACTCAATCTATTTTTGAATCCATCATTACCCACCCCTATTATATGGATCTAATATCTATGAATAGATTGGATAAGAGTGTAAGTGTGTCTAACCCTCTCATGTAGGTGGCTCAAGAACTCAAGTAGGCCATGAATCCATCATTACCTCTTATGTGATATAAATGCATATATAAATATACTATGTGAAGTGTTGAAAGTATATAACTGAGTAAAACTAACTATGTATTTGGCTTCATGGTCATTTGGGTATACTAGTTGGCTCTGGGCCACTTGGGAATGCCAACCACTATAGATGGAGTAAGGAATGAATCTGGTGAAAACATGGAATGTTATAGCAAGTGTATACAACAATGATAATGTCATGTAATTTTCCATTCCATATGATAAACCTATCTAAAGATAAGTATATGAAAACTAATGTGCTACACACATGCCCCCAATCTGGTATTTGAGTATACTAAATTTGAATCAAGTATGTAATAGTTAATTCTATGTAACTAATCTAAATGTATGAGTGATCATTTCATACATGATGCCCCTTAATCTAAGTAATTGGTATGAATTTGAGCTAAAATGAATGAATCTACGATAAATTTGAACATAACTACCAAACCTTTGATTGTATCTATGCAAATATATATCACACCTAGTTTACTAGTTTGAGTGATCCAGACTATCTTGAAGTTAGGGCTACTTAACAGTAATGACCTATAGTGGATAGTAGTGCCGTATGGTGATAGTTTAACAATGTGGGTGTTAATGATTACCTGGTCTAATTTTTATTAGATTTGAATTGACTATTGAGTCTCTATTTTATTATGTGTCTTCCTTGATTTTGATATCTAAAACTGATCCTATGTGCTTAAATGTATATGTCAAAAGAAAAGTAAAAACCTGATATTTATGACAAAACCATGTAAATTCCCTCTTTTTTAGGGTAGTTATGAAATCTATGTAAGAACTACCCTCTAAAGAAGTAACTCTTCAAAAAAAACTAGTTGAGGAATTTCATGATAATCCTATATAATGTAAATGTATCTAAGAATAAGTTGGAAATGTAATATGTATTTTTTAATCTATCATTTCACAAGGGTGTTAAGATATATGTAATTTATGTATAAGAGTATCAAACTCTGAGTAACTAACTTGGAGGATGGGGCATGATGTTCATAAAGGCTCCTAAGTAAGAAGGGTAGATGTATGAGGTCCCTCATGGCATTGAAAAATTGTGTGTGTGTGTGTGTGTGTGTGTGTGTGTGTGTGTGTGTGTGTGTGTGTGTGTGTGTGTGTGTGTGTGTGTGTGTGTGTGTGTGTGTGTGTGTGTGTGTGTGTGTGTGTGTGTGTGTAACAATAAAATACAAGTGTCATGGTGTAGAAGCATACAAGTAAGTAAACATACAATCACATGAGACACAAAAAAGGTAGTAAAATGGGATAAAATACAAGGGGCATAGGCACATGTCACTAAATTTGAGAATGAAGACATACAATGTCATGTTCAAATATCCACATACATAAATAATAAACAATTTGGTGTAGAGACACATAGAATGACATATTCAAATGTTAGCA
Organism: Torreya grandis; assembly: GCA_037957365.1. Lineage (NCBI taxonomy): Eukaryota > Viridiplantae > Streptophyta > Pinopsida > Cupressales > Taxaceae > Torreya > Torreya grandis. The sequence goes on along the minus strand of JARHVA010003126.1, from coordinate 112,524 downwards.
TATAGATGCATGAAATATCACACACAAGGGACATGGAACATGTCAAAGGCATATAAATAGATAATTGGAATATAATCTTAAAAATAATGGCATATTAATAGGCCCTCAAAGATGGAAGAAGAATAAGAAAAATAATCAATTCTAATCTAGGAACTAAAAATGAAAGCATGTATAACTATGTAGTAAAAATCTATGTAGATGCGAGGATGCATATATACTTAGTATAACTAGTGATATTTGATAAAAATATGAGTAATGATCAATATCAAGATAAATAAATGAATAAATTAGAATGTATAATATGTAAATATAAAACCTGTTTATAGAAACTATGTATGAGATACCCCTGAGTGGGTAGATGTATAAAATGTATAAACTTGGATCATTGTAAATGTCCTAATGGGTAGATGATAATAGTTCTAGATTAGTGTAGTGGACCAGAGTCCTATCAGGAATCTACAAGCACTTGACAAGAACAAGTGAAGCATATGTGTATGATAAAACTAACTATACTAAGATAGCTAGTAATATGCAATGTCTAGAAAGTAGTATAAATGTAAAAATAATAATGCATACAATCTATTAAAAAAATTGAAAATTTTGAATATGTTTATATTTTACATTTTATATTATTTTTGTGTTTTTCGAGTATAAGTTATGTATAATAAAATGAAATAAACTATGTATAAGGAACAAGAGAGAAAAAGGAGTATGTACAAGGGTATGAATCATACTATCCAATGAGTCTCATGAGAGACTCACTATCATTGTGGCCTATTTCTAAAATAGAAATGATAATATCTCATGTGGTGTGATTTCTATGTTGTAGTTAAATTTTATTGCAATAGGAATTTGATATTATTCATCATCAAAATCATTATATTATTCAGCATCAGAATCATGATAACCTAGAATGATAGAGGGATTTTATGCATACTATGGAATTGACCTTTCTAAATTATGCTTTGTAATATTGATTGTGATTTTTCCCTTTGAAAATGTGTTTTTTGTAGACATATTGTGTTGTGGAGGCTCTTTTTATAGAAAACCTTATTTGATAATGCTTGTTGGATGAGCATGATTGTGACTTTATAGTTAAATATCTTACTCTTTTTGTAATATTTCCTATGTATCAATATGTTTTATCTTGATAAACTATATCTATGACTAATGTGAATTAGGATGTTTAATAAACCCCAAACCTTGTTGACCAATGTTATCAATTACTAGGATAGGACTATTGATGCCTTAAGCTTGTTTTCCCAAATCTTGACCCTAAAAGTCAAACTATTATAGATATTTATGACTAAAATTATACCATATTGAATGTTGAGCCTCCTTTTGGAGAGATAAATTTTCTTTATTTATATGTGATTTTTATATTATTTTTAGCTTTGATTAAGTTTTTTAAACCTTTTATTATTCTGAGTTATGCTTTGGTAACCATTTTTATACTATTTCTATCCATTTTGAATTCATCGATGTGTCATTATATGTTGTTTGTATGATGTGTCACTATGTGAGTCATTTGTATCCATTATATATTGTATTTTAATTTTCAATGCTAAACATGAATATGTGTGATGCCCATGAATTCTATGATATACACAAAAAAAATTGGATGTCCTCATTAGGTGTAGATTAGGCAGGTTGATCAACTTAACTTTAATAATTTACCTTAGTGTCTCACTTAAACTCTTATTTTACCTTTCAATGATTTTTGAATCACTAGTTATAGATGTACTTTATTTTGATCTCATGTTCTGATATGTAACATTATTTGCCACAAATTGACTAATTGAAGATGTATAAACATGATTTACACTATTGTGCCCTGGAGGCCTTTGTTTTGTAAATTATTTTTCCAATGTTGTAATCCTTCATGTAGTAGTTGATTTTTTTTCAACCTATAATTATCTTGATCATACTAATAATTTTATCACATAGAGTTTCATAAGTGTAAACCCTAGCTATCTTTGATTGAACATGTAGGCACACACCTTATATGGAAGATGTGTGAATAGAAAGAGTATGGGGAATAGTGACATTGGTATAGGGTGATTCATCTCATGGAGGAATGATATCATGGACCTAGTTAGAGGGAAAGTAGTTATCACCCTCATGGATATGAGGGGGAGAGGGAGATTCTTTTGTGCATAAGATATGACATTCAAACTTGAAACATATTTGTTATCTTTTGTGCTAATTTTTATATGTGTGTATGAGTTTGATTATTAATTGAATTCCATATAGGAGAAATATAACATGTCATGATATATGACATATATTTCAATTGATATAAAGTATCATATATACATGTCTTTATGTCTTTTCTAAGTTCATTTTGAATTAAAGGGAACAAGCATGTAAATGCAAGTATTAGAGTTTGCAACAAAAAGTGATTTATTTATTCTATCATTATTATATTAATTAGAATATATATGAATTTGAAATATAATTTTTAGAAATAAAATATGAGTATAAATATAGAAGGATACAAACCCTAAGTGTGTCTAGGGTTAGGTATTTTTGAATCTAGTGTTTCTTTTCAAAAAAATTAAATTATATTCAAATAAATTAAAACCCTTATATGAATTTGATTTTAATTAGCTAGGTTGTATAAAAAAATATTAAACTTATAAGTATTCATCACTAAATTTATTTCACTAAATTTTGGATGAATGTAATCTAGGGTTTAAAGCAATGTTTTAAGTAAGACACGTTTACCAAATTATTTAATCTTTTTAGGGTTTAACTATGTAAATTTTATATTTGGTTAAGGGGTTGAGATTCCTAAATTAGATAAATAAATATGCAATAATTAAGTATTGATTTTTTTTACTTTGACCCTGTTTGAATTTTTAATAATAGTAATAAATAAGCATAAATAAAGACTTATTTAAAAACTATCATTAATGATCTAGGTTCTAAGAGCTAAGATCTAGGTATTAGTCTATGTTGTCAATATGATTTTGATGTTTGTCTATTCACTAGACATTGGTGCCTAGTATGGATAGTAGTGCCATATCTATTTAGTGTCCTTAATGTGTCACTAATGTCCCCTTTATGGGATTTTTCCTGTTTTCTAGAAGCACATGCACCTATGTTTGTATATCATATTCCTACATGACCTAAACTTGGAGCTCTATATTGTGCCTAGAAAACTTGATTTAATGTTAAAACCCTATTCTCCTTACAAGTGTGGCATGAGAAATAATTTTTTGTGTGTTAATAGGATGGACTAGACATCCTCAACACCCCACTACATAGAGAGTTGACTATAAACCAATTCTCTGAAGAGGGATCAAACCTGATGTAGTTTTCCCACCTAGTTTTTGATGTATATACATGAATTATAGAATAAGAGTTGCCTTGGATTCCTTGAATATCCTTGAGCTTTGAAATTCTTAAAAAATAGGCTTAAGGACGTTTTAGATGCCAATATGTAAAAAGTAGGGTAGAATAGGGATCAAATACCTTGATTTTTCACAACTTTATCTTTGGTTTAAATAACTTTTGCATCTATTTTACATCTAGTGAATACATGTGGATTAGACTTGTATTTATAGGGTTTTATTGCTTGTGCAGATAAGATAATGAGCTTAGGCCAACCTTAAGAAGGGCACATATTTTAAAAACTATATATTGGGAAGATTTAGGGCTAAGGATAGTAGAACCTAGTTGGGGACACTAGCACCATGTGGTTTTAATGTCCCAAATGTGGTGATAATGTCTTATTTGCAAACTACTAGGTAGTTTGGATTGGGGTCTATGATGACAGGTCTAGGACTATGTATTGACTAGGTGTAGATGACTCTAGTCTATTTAATGATAGGAAAATTAACTCTAATTATTAAGGATAGGTCTAATGGATAGCATAAGGATAGGGTAACTCAAGCGTCACTATTATCATCTAATTAACACTTTTAGTTGATTACAAGTACCATGTCTATTGACATTTTTATTCTTCATCAGTCAGGGTGATTATGTCAGAAAATTTTATGATATTAAGTTGTTTGGATTTTCTCTATATTTTTGTATAAACACTTTTTCATTTATCCTAATAAAAACATCCTATATTATATTCTCATGCAAAATTTCTATCTCAATTGAATAATAATAATTAGGACTATGGATCTTTAACTTAAGGAAGAATATTTTTCATAAGGTTTTCTAAGATATCAAGAAGAGAAGTTGAACTAAAAATGTAAACCTAGTATTTAGATTCATCAACTAATTATACTCAAACATTTTTCTTTACATCTTGATATTCACCTACAAAATCACTAAAAAAATACATTTGAGATAAGGGGGAGACTGATGTACTGAACAATAAGCCAAAAATAATCACCCTAACCTTTTACTATTTCTTTATTTACTTTAGATGATATATTATATTGGTATTTTATCATATTTTATGCTTAAGTTAGTTTGTCCTTGTTAGTATATTTTTGTCTTTACCTATTTTATTCCTTTATTTAATCTACATAGTCACCATAATGACACCCTTACAACCTTGTATTATATTCCTCATGATTATCACCCAATGGAATTGTATTTACTTTTATTAATTTAGTATACAATTCTCAACTACCATCTCATGATATCTTGGATCTAGTTAGGCCTATGCATTCCCGTTATATATGTATATTCCTTTGTTATATCCCTTACACTCCTTCACATGACCCTTATCTATATCCCCTTCCTAATTTTTGGAATTAAATATTATAGGTGTGATGGATATAGTATATTTTTATACCTTTCCTATATTATAGGATCCTTATATTTTTGAACATATTTAGGACTTGTATTAGATAAGCCTATGATCATATCTTTGGATATAAAATAACTATTCATGTAGTCATGCTAAGGTGTCCTCAAATTGTCTCTTTCTCAACCACTTTTGGGAATCCCTTTTTAACCACCTCCTCCCTCTAATAATTAAATTCATCAACCAATAATTGTCAATGATATTATAAATATACTTCCTAGTCTTAAATATAAATATATTTATCCTTCAAAACTAATACCATAATAATATGATACATAAAAGGTTTATTGTTTTCACACATAATTTTATGTTTGACATGATAATTTTCATTCTATGCACACTTTAACATATAAATTTTTACTTGGAATTAACTTTCAATAAAATAATATTATAAGAAAACATTACCAATATTTATTAAATACTTCAAAACATTAAGAAAATTTCAATAAGAGTGAATAATTTCACCAAGAAAATGATCAATTAAGTAGCTATACTAATATTATACTAGATCATTCCAAAGATGAAAATTATGCATATAAAAATTATACCAATATTCCACCATAAAACCCTCAAAAGTAATCTATAAATAATAATATCATATAAACTATGGTTAATCCTAATTTCTTAATCAATGACAAAACAATAGTTTACATGAATGCTATGAAACACATCATATATGTCCTTAAATCTAAGTATGACACTTAATATCCTTCCACAATGACATACAAAACATAGGGAACTATTTAAATACTATAGATAATAATTCTATTGCTACACCCTTAGATTTATAAAATAAAGATAGGTTTAAATATTTTGACATCAATGGCTAACTCGATATATTTAAAATTTTAACTTTTCCTTATTAAAATCCTTGGTTAAATTGATAGTGTTTCCTATATTTGTTCTAATGTCATTGAATATAATGATGATGTTATTTGAGTTTACCTACATTGTTAACCTAGGTGATGTTTAAATTTAACTAAAAATTAGATGTCCCAAGGCCAAATATGTTATCATTTAGTGTTATTGTTATCTCCAACCCACCCTTAATCCCTTAAGGAATGAGGGGCCTCTATATTATAATTAGTATATCAAAAAATTCTAAAAAAAATCCCCTATTATCCTAATCACATTATAACATTTTAAGGCCTTAATGTTTAAATTAATTTGAAATTTAAAATATTGTTTATGAATAACAATATGTATGATGCACATGTATTCTATGATATGATAAATAGTATTTTTATCTCCATATAGGATTAGAGGAAGTAGTTGAATCACTTTATTTTTAAGCATTTATCTTAGGATGTCACTTGTACTCTTAGTATTCTTTGTAATAATATTTAAATCACTTGAAGTAGAGGTATTTCATTACATATTTTAATTTGGATATGAAACCTTTTTGGGTATAACATTGTTATATGAAGATGAAAAATCATGATTAACACTAGCATATTTTATATTTTTTAGGTATGTAATATTATTTTACAATGATGTGATCCTTGAATTGAAATATTTATTACCATCATTTGAAACCATAGGATGGGACACCTTACCCCTTGGAAACATTATATCTTGGACTTGGTTAGAGGGATGTGTGATATCACCCTCCTTAGGGTTAGGAGGAAGATTTTCCTTTTTACCCATTTTAAAATTTCCAAACACACCCAAAATAAATACCATGAAATATATGGAAATGAGGTGAAAAAACATCACATATACTGTGCCCACATAAAATTCAGACCTAGAAAAAATAAATGTAGTAATTTGAAACATTAAAAAGTTAAAACCCTAAAAGAAACCTTAGTAATATTTTTGCATAATAATAATGTATAAATTATAGGATAATGGTTAGGTTTTTGTAAATATGAGAAATGTTTTTCATAAAATATAACATATATGCAAAACTGATAAAAATAGGGAAAAATATGTATTCCTTATGAACTATATATCAAGATGTACTAAAATAATAAATTGAATATTTTGAGAATTATGTACATAATTTTGACAAATAGAAATAATTTTATGATTATACCTACTAAAACATGAAAAACCTTTGAGTAAATTCAAAATTGAGTTATTATGAATCATAAATGAGTCAAACAATGTGAAATGTTTCACAATAAAAAGCCAAGAATATTACTAATATAGAATCATAAATTTCAATTAAAAAATGAATTTATTTCAATTATTAGACAGATTTTTTTAAATTTTTTGATGAAACCCAAAAAAATAATTTAAAAATAGGTACCCCATTCACCTTGTATGTCAATATTTACTAAAAATAGTAGATTATAAAAATAAAAAAATTGTATCCACTTTGGGAAAAATGTTATTTTAATATACTAATCAAAGTAGATGAAATGTTTAAAGAATTTTAAAATGGATAATTTATTAATTTGAATTTTTTTAATCAAGTAAACAATAATTTATAAGTGTATGAACATGAATCTTGGAAAAAAGAAGAGGGTAAAACCATAAATTAAAATTTTATATATGAAAATCAATCACAACATGATGAAACCCTAGAAGGATATAAACCCTATAATAAGCCTAGAGTTGTATGGAAGACTAAAATATTAGGTTCACCAAATGTTTAACCCTAAATTTAGGTAAGTGTGTATTTAGAATTAATAAAATTAGATTAAATTTTACACAAGGATGATGAACTAATATAACAATTAGATCAATTAATATAAAACTTAGATAAATAATATTCTAAAATTTTACAACTAATATTACTAAAAATAGTGAAATATATATTATAATAAATTAGAAACAATGGTACTTAGTTGGATTATTATATACATATGGGTCTGGGTAGGAACAAACTAGAATTAGACTAGAAGATGATCATGGAATAGTTGTAAAATCTTGGAACTATCCTTTATATAGCTTCAGATGCTTGCATCAAATCTTGACAATTGATTCAACATTAGGTGTATTGCATAATATTGACTTTGTCTAGATGTGACTAATAGGATCCTTTTGGGTTTTATTTTGCCTTTTTATAGTGTCTTTATATCATGTGCATATGTTGTCACTCTTTTTCAAATGATCAAAACCTTATCTCCTAACTATTGGAGTAACTATGGGAAAAGTGGGTTAGTGGGATCATAGTGTCTAAGTAACCAAAAATACCCTTCTAATAATGGTAACTACCTACATATCCATCACTTTGAAGAGGAATTTATAATGATGTAGTTATCCCCTATGTGTTGTCTTGTGTGTACTAATGGTAAAATGTGTGATAATAAAATACATGTAGTGACCTAAATTATAACTTGGAAAATATGGCTCATGGGATGATCTTTAAATTTTTTAAACCTGTATAAATACCACTCCTATGATTGATATGGAATAGAAAAAATATGGTAGGTTTTCTCTTATGGAATCTTAATTGATTAATTCTTTATATATTGCCTTGTGATTTTTATGTGATATCTAGGTGAGAAATGAATGAGGGTTGATCTTGTATTTAAACCAATCTATTTAGGAAATATTTTGGATTAAAACACTAAGGTAGACCATTTGGATATATTTTTTTAAATAAAATGAAAATTTTCCACTCAAAACTTTGTATGTAAATAGACATTTGCATCAATGTAGGTTTTTACCTAGGATGTAAGCGTCTTAAAAGATAGAAAACATGTACAAGTCCATAATTGAAAATGAAGGATATAATCACATGTAGATTTTTTTGCACATTATATAAGGCTTGGTCATATATATAATAATGTTTATACCAAGATATAATAAATTAGGCATAAATATATAGTGACCATGAGCCTTTCATAAATAGGAAGGTCTGGAACTAAAAGGTACGACCATGATAATTATTTTCTAAGTATACAAGACTGAGGTACTATATAAATCAAATTTTAGTTTCTACACTAACATATGTATATGTCCTTTAAATGCTATAAGGACAATTTTTTTTCATTTAGATGGGTTGAGATTGATATAACTGAGGAACTTATTACTCATATTACAAGCGTAAATATTGAAGGTCATAAATTCTACAAAACCAGTAAGGATACTAAGAATGAAATCAATAAATTTCTTCTTAATGGTTAAAAATTCATTTCATTTTAACATGGTTACCTCAAATAATTTATTCCTTAACCCTAAAATAAGGTATATAAGTAGGTCATTAAGTTTATAACTTTATAAGGGAGGTATAATTTTGTCCCTACTTTTCATTTTGTCTTTCTCAACTTATCTAGGCATCACTACTTGGCTAGTATACCCTTTTACATTTAGAATTCTTGGAAAGTTGAGTTTTAGAAGGTAAAAAAAGAAAGTGTAAGTTTCTTATGCATCAATTTCTAATCCTCCTATTATATAAGTATTCTATTATTGAGAATATGGACCATGTTCATGTGAAATTTGAGGGAGATAATGATGATAACAAATAGAATTAGAATCTCATTAAGAATCCTCATAGATCACTCAAGAATAAAATTATTCCTATGAAGGATGTAAATGCTACATATAGGGAACTAATTTTATGAATCTAAGCTCTGGGGATGGAAACACAAGCCCTAAATAGGAAAGAATTGTAGAGGTTATTGAGGGGTTAAAACTCTTGAAATCCAAGTGAGCCTGTAACAAAAACAAAGATAGAGATAATAAGAAAGTCAAAAGGAAAGGTGGTGAAGATTTTAAGGAGTTATTTATTGCACTTAAAGAGTAGGAAAAATTTAATAAAGTAATGGAGGATCTCAATTTTCATAATCATTCTTTGGGTGGTTTCCCAAGGACCATAACTTTCTCAAGGAGTCATAATTTATGGAAAGAAGTAACAATTGAAAATAAAATAATAAAAAAATATGACCACAAATATAAAAATACTCAAGCAGAGAGTATATAGGTGGAAAAAGAGAATAAATCTCTCAAAAATAATCTAGATTATTTGGTGGGTTATAGAAAATCCGTGGTCAAAAATTATTTATCTAGTATGGATATTCTTATTGAAATCATAAAAAAGTGCCATGATGGTGAAGCCCAAACAATAATTCCAAAAAGGCTAAAGTTAATATCAAGGAGAGAGACCAGAGTATTGATTCTCTTAATATGGAATATATGGAACAAATATTCAAGTAAATTTTAGATAATTTAGAACAATCCCTTGGAGGTAGAAAGACTAGTGCTTAGTTGGTTTGTGATATCTTCTCATTTTTTATAGTTGTTTTTATTTTGAGGTCGTTATGTGTTATCTGTTTGTTGGCAAGACTTGTTTTGTAAATTCTAGTTTTTGAGACCTTGTCTATGGTTATTTTATAAAAGGGTGGATTATTTTTCATAAAAACTCCACTTTACCCATAATTAAAAAAAAACATCCATAGATATTAGCATATATGCTATAGTTGGATATGATATTTTTTTCTTTCATAAGTGTTTTTTTTTTGATATGATATTTTTTTTCTTTCATAAGTGTTTTTTTAGGTTATAACTAGATTCATATTTTTAAATAAGATTAAACTAATACATATTTCACCATACCATGGGTGAATTTATGTACATCTTTATGAACTTTGTCCTTAATAATGCTAGTGTAACCTATAAAAGTGTCATAACTCATATCTTTCATGCCATCAATAAATTTTTTTTAGAGTTATATTTGAATGATATTTTTGAAAATTCAATAAAATAAATTATCATATATTTAATTTTTCAGTGTCATTCTTACCCCTCTCATTAAATATTATGTCACCTTTAATCTATAGAAAATATGTCTTTAGTGTCACTTGAGGAAATATTTTAGGGTATATCAATTCTAGATGTGGGAGAGACATAGATCCCACCAAAATCCATGCTATTATTGAGATGACTCCCCCTATTGATGAATCATGGATAAGGTCATTCCTAGCGAAGCTTGGAAAATTTGAATTCATATTCATAATTTCACATATTTAGTTCATCCCATCAAATAAATAATAAATAAATAGGTGTGATATGGACATGCAATTTATAGAACACATTCAAGTGTGTGAAACATTTTATTATGGATCCACTCACCTTCATGAAACCTGAGTCTGATTGAACTCTCATCCCTTAAATAAGGTAAAATAGGGTGTTATTAAAATCTATGTTGTCCCAAAAGGATGATGATTTTAAGGAAAGATCCATCTAATTTATTAGTTTAGTCCTTATTTATTATGAAATAAGATATACTCAATTGGAGAACGAATGTATGGCCATATTATTTTCTACAAAATGATTAAGGCATTACATGCACAATTATAATTTTTTCTTCATCATAAGATCTTAGGCACCATACCTTTATCATTCAATCAACTATATCCAAAAAGGATATTCATTTCATCATATTATCAAGTGATTTCAAGTTGATGTACAACAACTAAAATTTTATTAAGCGATAAATTATTTTTTATTGGTTTTCTAATTTCCTATTGTATAGTGGTGACATTATTGACATAAATTTTCATAATGAGATTATATATTACACTGAGAAACAAATGTTAGGAAATAAATGTATTAGTTCTCACATGGTGAGAAAGACTACTGTAAGGGATATTATAATATTTATTTGTGAGATAATAAATATAATAGCATGAGTCGATAATATAACTCATGTAGAAGATAAGTTGAGTGAGAATATCTAGGAAAGAATAAAGGAGAGATGTAAGGGATATAAATATAAATTTAAGGGATAAAATATTAGTGAAAACTCTTTATTTATATTATATATATGCACTATAAGTTTAGTTTTTTCATATTAATAAAATAATGAAGTTGACTAACCCCCTTTTTGTACACAACCAAGATTTAGCACTTTAACTATTGCATAATTATTCAAAAATAGAGTAAATTTATCATTTGGTATCAGATCAAGTTACCTTTGACCTCTTTTTTTCCTTCCATCCATGGTTTATGCTTCAAAATGGTCTAATATCTATGCAATGTGGCCCATGTGCAAATGCCATTTCTATCCATCCACCCCTATTTACACATTGACAATAATTTAAGTGAAGACCATGTTAAATTTTATCATCATTCACCATCCAAATGCACTCTCCTCTCTTTTGTTTATCTTTTCCACTAAATCCATAGTTTTCAACTCCATAATTATCATAATTTTCATTATATTATATATATATATATATAATATAATGAAAATTATGGATAATTATGGAGTTGAAAACTATGGATTGAGTGGAAAAGATAAACAAAAGAGAGGAGAGTGCATTTGGATAGTGAATGATGATAACATTTAACATGGTCTTCACTTAAATTATTGTCAATGTGTAAACAGGGGTGGATGGGATAGAAATGGCATTTGCACATGGGCCACATTGCATAGATATTAGACCATTTTGAAGCATAAACCATGGATGGAAGGAAAAAAAGAGGTCAAAGGTAACTTGATCTGATACCAAATGATAAATTTACTCTATTTTTGAATAATTATGCAATAGTTTCATATTTGGAGGAAATTGGAATAATTAGAGAAGAAGAAGAACAACAAATAAAAATAAATTTTTAGGAGCACAGTCACAGTCTATGTTGGATGCAACTCCTTGAATAAATATTTTTAGGTTAAAAAATCTAATTAAAGATTGGATTTAATAGTTTTTTAATCCATTTGGTTTGAAAATTTATTTTTGAAGAATTATATTTTGTGAACATATATATATATATATAAAATCACAAATGGTATCTCTCAAAAGATCTATGCAATTGATCTCAAAGTCTATCCCTCCATCAAAATGGTGTTTAGTTTTATAGTGGCCAATTCCATTCCATTGGTTTGACCACCATTGATAATATATTCATGCATAGATTTATATTCTCCCAAATGGTGAAGCTTAGTCCATCAAATCTTCTCCATACCATTGTCAACAACTTTAACATCCTTTTCTCTCAACATTTTTGGTATGGAATGGCATGAAGACTACAATCAAAACCCTTTACATCAGATACCTTAGAAATCATCCCATCTTTATAATGAGCACTCCACTCAACCATAACAAACACACAACTACATCATCCAAGCTTCATTCCACAGAACATCTCCTCCACTTAGTTTGCATCACTACTCAAACAACTACAAATAATGATAAAAGAAACTTAAAATTGATATGATCATGAATGTTATTTTTTAGGTTCAGTTTTTAAGTTTTCATTTTAGGTTCTATGTTAGTTTTTTTTTTTTAGATTGTTAATATAGTATTACTCCTATTTTATGGTTAATTTTTGTTTAGTGGTTTTAATTTTTTTAGTTTTAAATATAAGTAGTGGGTTTTTATTATTAAGTATAATCAATGTACTTTTTTAAACTCATATTTTTTGTATGGATTGTTCTATTATAAGTAATTTTGGTTTAATTTTTTGAATTATATTACTACATGTTATTAAAATTTTAAGGTTTTGTATTTTAGTTTTTTTTTTTTTATGTTTAGTTGTTTTAATGAATTTTTAAGTTTTGATTTTAAATTTAGTTTATTAAGTTATTTTATTTTAGATATTAGCTTTTATAAATTTAAGTGTTTAATAAGTTTTTTCGGTCCATATTAATATATTAAAGTTTTATTTTTTTATGTTTTTAGATTTAGTATTTTATATTTTTATTGTTAATATGGTTATATGTTTGTTATTTTTAAAATTTTTGATTAAATTTGAAAAACAAATATGGGTACTTTTTAGTTTTATTATCAATAATATTTATGGTATTTTTTTGTTTATAAGTCAGCAAAGTTGTTAATTATGTCTATAAGTAAAAGTCTTTTATCTTGTGTCATTTTCATAGTTAGTCATTTTTTTAATTCAATCAGTTTAAATAAGTCTATGATCAGGAATTTTACAATGAAATAAGATGTTTCATTATAATAAATTTTCCTATTCAATGTATCAAATATATTTTTTGGTCGAACTTGACATCCACAAGTCAAATTTGAGGGTGGGAAATATAGGTGGTTGGTTCCTCTCCCCATGTTTGGACTAAGGGGGAAAGTTAAGAAATAAATGTATTAGTGCTCATATGGTGAGCAATACTATTGTAAGGGCTAGTTTTATCTTTATGGGTGAGATAATAAATAATAATGTGTGGTGATAATGCAAATCATGCATAAGATAGGTTGAGTGAGAATATATAGGAGAGAATAAATGAGAGATATAAGGGATAAAATGATAAATGTAAGGGATAGGAGATTAGGGTAAACTCCTTGTTTATAGGATATGTATGCACTATAAATTTAATGTTTTCATATTAATAAAATAATGAAGTTGAGTGACCCCATTTTTGTGTTGTGCATGTCTGATCTTCAAATAATTCACTATTGAATAATTACTCCAAAATGGAGTAATTTTATCAATCCATGATCACTTCTTCCCCATGGTGTGATGACATAGCTAACTACTTAATCTATTGTACCTATATTGAGAGTGTCAATTATTAGTAGAGGTGATTCATTTAAATAATCACAATAAAGTATGTTATACTTGTCAAAATTTTACATCAGTGATCTTTCAATGACATCCTCTTTAGATGTGTAGATCAAAAAGAGTCTAATAAATTTTTAATTAAATGTCATAGAGGTGTCTGTTTTAGTCACTTTGGTGGTCATGCAATTATTATAAATACCTCCTTTATGGATTATTTTACCATGATTGAATGTGATTCTTTGGACTATGTTATAAAATTTTCCACATGTCAAGAATTTTCTTATGAAATTCATGTTCATGCTTAATAACTTCAACCCATTGTTACACCTTAGACCTTATCCACCTAAGGCATAGAATTAATAAAAAAAAGTTTTGATCACTTATTCTAGTAGCCATCACTTCATCATTATTACCATTAATTATTTAACTAATTATGTGGAGGATATTAATTTAACCATGGTCACTATATTTGTCATCATTGAATTCATTTCAACCAAATAATCTACAAGGTTGGGGTTCCATAAGACATCATTTTTTATTGATGATAAAATAAGGGTTTTATGGTGACCCAACCCTATTATAATAAATGATTAGATAGGTTATAAAATTAAGAATAGAACAATATAATGTTACAATAAAAAAATAACAAACAATTAACTAACAATAACTAAAAAAACACTAAAAATCTAAAAAAACACAATAGAAAATACAACCAAACTAATTTGAGACCCCTAAAATGGATTTGTTCCAAGTGTCCACTATATTCTTTAGCATTGTTTCCATGTGATGTATCCCTTTAGTTTCCATGTCCCCTCCTTTTTATAAATAGTTCCTTTGTATTTTTTGTGTGGTTTGACTTAATTTGCATCTTCTTGCCTCATCTTGAGCATCTGCTTAAAACCATCCATACTAGAAAGGCAATTTTCAACATACACCTTACTAAACTAAACCAAGTTACCTATACTCTTATTTATCATAGTATTTTCATTCCCCATTTTAGAATTTTTTCCTCCAGACTATTGATTTCCATCAAAACTCTCTTCAAATCTTGGTTGCGACAAATATTATCATATTACATTTTTAGAATTTTAAGGGATTCTTTCATGAGATTTATTTCCTTCACAAACCACCTGAAGATGAATATATTTAACTCCAAATCCTAAAAATATGAACTATTTTTTATCATTGGTTTAGTCCTCTAAAAATTCATCAAAATCACCCCCCATTTTATCTTTACAATACATCATTTATTATAATGGTTCCCCTTTCAATAATCCCTAGGTACATGAATTGTGCAAAAAAAAAACTATATCTCACTAGACTAACTCCATGTATTATCTTTAGGCTAATGGTCAAGATAAGGTTATAAATAAAATATTTAAGTCAAACTAAGAAATACCATGAAATATAATAAGGGGGATTGGGACCTCTAACTATATCCCATTTTTTAGCATTTAAAATGAGTATTTGCATGCCCAAGGGGGGAACTCCATATTCCATAATATTTGGTGAAAATATTTTATAACACTTATAAGTATAAATTCCAAGCCTCTACATTTTCTTCTAGGGCCCCATATATGAATAAGAGTATAAAATCTTATGTCTTTCCTAATTATAAATCTTAGGTGAGAATCAACTCAAGTTTCATCAATGTCATGATGCTTACATAAGTCATATATCCTACCAATATAATAAAAAGACCCACGAGAACCCTATTCAATTTGGAGACCTTGTAATAAGACTTGATATTACGATTAATAAAATAAAGGTTAAGGTCCAAAAAATATCCAATTTTTTAGTTTTGTATCTACTAATAATAGATTTTAAAAATGGAGTATTACACTTATAAAATGTAGAGGGTAAGGATTTTGACATTTTTTTAAAATATTTACACCTAAAATGTAATTACATATAAATTATATATGTCTCACACTACCCTCTTTTCATTAAATAAGACTTATATCACAATTTGTGTTTTTTATACATTAACTTAATTTTATTAGGTGACTATTTAACTATAAGTTTAATTGGAAAAACATCATTGCACTAATCAATCCAAATTTTCATCATTATTAATTACTTTTTATCAATTATAAAAATGCTTTGAGAATCAAAACTAATTAGAGCAATAATTTTGGTCCTTATAGGTACTATAAACCTTATTTCCCATAAACTTTCTTAACATCTTGGATAATATACAACTTATTCTAGAGTATTTCTCTTGGAATATTTCTAATTTTACAGTTCTAACCATCAATTCATGAAATATAGACATATTATAGACCAAATTATAAACTCAAACTATTTTAATCAGTTTTATAATATCAAATATTAAAATTCTATATTATTATTATTATCAGTTTTTAACTTATTTTTTTGGTATTAGATATCATTTTTTGGACTCTAATTTATTATTTTTTGGCATTACATATCATAATTTTTTTTGTAATCCATTTTGAAATCTATTGGAATTCATTATTAAATAAATATATATTTTTTGTTTTATGGTGAAAAGCATGCCTTAATTAATTTTGACATAAATTTTTGAATTTGAATTTTTTGAATCATTTAAAAAATCAATAAAATCATCATGGTATTATTTAATATTTTATTTAAATTAATGTAATTGATTAAAATTTAGCCATGATAAATTATAAGACATTTATCACAATTTTTTTTTATTAAATTTTCTCATGCAATCTTTTGTTACTTTTTAAATGATAGTAAGGAATTAAATATCACTGCTCCTGCCACCTAGGTTCAAATCTCATAGGGAGTTTATAGGTCAGATGTGGTCATTTTAGTTGACTTAGTAGTTTCAATGGTTAGTGGTGGATGTTTGTGTGGTGAATTTAGGGTTCCCTCACCTAGGTTTAATAGTTTTCAAGAATTGGGCTCCCTGATTGTGCCCTAGTTTTAATTTTTAGCTTTGGTCAAAAGCAATCTAGGTGAGGGAACCCTCAACCCTGATATCTATAAGAAAATAAACTAAATATCACAAAATATAAGTAAGAGAAAAATAAAATATGAAAAACATCCATGTAACATGTTTGTGTGGTGAATTTATCACACATGAACATTTGTAACATTTATTGCAATAAAATCTTGATAAATAAATTCATATATAATTTAAACATGAAAATTAATCAAAATTATTTAAAATATTTTACTTAATATAGTGTACATATTAATTTTTCTATACCATAAATATAAAGGTCACCAATAATTTATTTATAAACACTTAACTCTATCTATTTACTACATAACTTACATTTATGGAATCTTGTAGAAGCAGAAACATCGACAAAAATTAATGAATCAAACAACTATCTTCATATAAAAAATTATTAAAAAAAATATTATGATATAAGTACCTTTATCATCAAGATTTTTTTTTTGTCAGAGCTATTAATTAGCACTATATTTAATTGATTGTATAGACACCACTACAATTCCAAACTGATTTCAATGTATTTTAAAATTATCTCGGTGCGCTAATTCACATTGTTATTAGAAATATATAAACTCAAATTTAACACATTTCAATGTTATTTCTTAAATCAATTAGATCCTTAATATGTATATGTTTTTGGAACTATCTGATGTCTATATATCAATTTTGAGTCACATAAACATCTATGTAAGAAATCCCTTAAGTGTAGTCAAATGAAGTAATACTTTATTTTGAGCTCAATATCCCTTAGTATGTCAATATTATTTATGGTTACTTATTTTTTATGAAATTTATGAATTAAAGTACCATTGAAGTTAAACATATTTAAATTTGATTGTTATGCTTTTTAATCTGCACATAATAAATTTAGAGCCATTGAGACAACTATATCTTAAAAATAGTAAAGATGTATTAAATAATTTTTAAGATGATTATTTTTATTGTTAAAAATTAGTGTCCATTAATATAATTTTAGTTCAAATTATTTAAATTACAACTTATAAATATTTTTTACTCAAAATAAAACAACATATTACCCAAGCAATTACAAAACAATAACTTAGTTTTTTCAATAATTTTATATTAATAAAATCCTTTACAAAAAATTAAAACAATAATTACTTATATTAACATAGTGATAAGGTTATTTTTAAATTCAAAATTTATACAAAATCATTTGATTCAATTATAAAATTATTTGTAATAAAATAAACTTTATTATAGTTTTCTTCAAAGCAAAACAATGTAATAAAAATCAGTAATAGTTTTCTTAATTGTATCTAAAGAGTGGTACATGTTTGTGTGTGGCCACACATGATCTACCATGCACATAAGTGTGTGAAATTTTTTATATCAAAATGTAGTGTACTATCAAACTCATAACTCAAAGGCAATCCAAAAGAAATGGAATCTTGTTTGTTTTAATCAAAACATGTCTTCTCATATATGAACAATATATTTTTTTTGTTTCGTATACATGTTTACATTTTTTGAGAACAATTTATAATAATCTTACGTATAGAAACACAATATTTCATTTTTCAATCTAAAAAAACTATAACTTATATCACAATGTGACCCCGAGTAAACAAATGACATTTTGTAGTTATTCAAAGTGACAAATAAAATAATTAATCACTCTTGAATGAAGATAAGTAAACCATAACTCAATATCAAAATGTCTATTTGAAATCCTGAATAGATGAGGACTAAATGCAAGAAAAAATATGTTTAACATGAATTTAAAAACTAGGGTTCCTACATGCCTATCCAAATTAGGTAATCCTTAGAACTCTAAAGAACATTCCTTCCACTCCCAACACCAATAATTTTATTTGATCTGGAACAAAATCTAAAATTGAGAGAAAGCAATATTTTTTAATTTTAATGTAGTAAGTTGTAATATCAACTTTAAAAATATTATTTGTATAAATTCAAATATTAAACAATGGTTACACAAATATTTTAGAATCTAATCCGCTTGCAATGCTATGATTGTATTCTATTTGAACTATTTAATCAATAATATTAGTGAATCTATAATAATATTAAACATAACCTTTATGCACCATAATAAATCAAAATAAAACATCATTTTAGGAAAAATTCAATCAAACATGTGTCAATGACATTTGTATTGTATTAAAATTATTTTTTTCATTTTAATAAATAATAATATTCAAAATATTCAAAAGGAAAAAATGTAAGAAGATACATTTTTAAAAATGATTCTAAAAGGGAGAGAGACAATGGTGATGGGGTCAGTGTGCAATAGACAAGCATGGTTCCTTAGGTCAAAATTATTCAGATTAAGGACAAGACAACATGTGACAATAATAGGGGTAACTCAGTTTCATAATGGAGTGTTCAATGTAAAATTTTGTTGGGTAGAGAAACTATAAGGTAAAATGGGGGACATTTATGCAATATACCCTAACCAAGATTTATTTAAATATTGAGGTCCCAAACTCTCTTATTAAGATAACATCCTCTATAATGACATAGGCATTGGTGTATAAATTATTTGGAACTAGACCTAATCTTGACACTTTCAAAAAATGGGCTGATAAGAGATGGGTGCCAAGAGGCCATGTGGAAATATCATCAATGAAAAATGGTTTCTTCCTAATTCACTTTAATCGTGAAGAGGATTTCATGACAGTCTTAGTAAGAGGGTCATGGTTTATGGGAATGTTGGTTTTATTTTTAAAAATGTGGATGCATGGCTTCAGTAAAAAAATGAAAACATCAACCTCATGTCAATATGGGTAAGGCTTCCTAGTCTCCCTATGGATTTTTGGTAAGAAGACTTATTCATGAGTATGGACAAAATGTCTGGATACCTTATAGGTTTTGATGTTACCAATAAATCAAGAACTCAATTAGTGCATGCAATATTTTATGTCAATGCATTCATGAATCATTAACTTTCTTCTTTTGTGATTTTGAATTCTAGTACGGGAGAATTGATTTAGAAAGTGGAATATGAAAAATAAGATTTGAAATGTGAAGGGTGTGACCAATTGGATCATATGAATAGATCATGTCTACATTTTATCAACAAAATATGTCTCTTATGCTCCCAGGATAGATAACCTATCTTGGCATAAGAAAAATAAAGACAAAAATCCTAGGCTCAACCTTTAAGATGTAAATAAGATGGATACTATTGAGGAATATGAAATAAAAGAGATACAAATAGAAATAAATACTACTACTGATAGGACTATAAAAGATATGGGAAAATGATTTCAAGATAAGTCAAACCTTCATAGGTTTACCACCAAGACAAATTTTGGGTAGACATAAATGATTAAGATTATGTCAAAGAACAAGATAATGGAATTCACAATCAAAATTCTAATCTAAAAGCAAAGATTTTGGAAAAAAATGAAAAGGTTATGAATATAAAGTAATATGTGTTTCCTAAAATGGTTGAAGTAAGATCTTTTAAATAGATTGGAATTCTAGTTGAGTCCCAAATTTCACCTATTAGTAATAATCAGTTTCAATGCTTAGAATCATTTTAAGGGGAGGACATAAAGGAGGTAGTACAATGCATAATGAAATAAGAAAATAATTTAATGTGAAAAATATTATTTCCTCTGGTAGTATTGAATGAAAAGGAAAAATTTCAAGGGAATGAATTACTAGAATTAGTCCATAGGATTTCTGATATTATGTTCACGATGACTATGAAAAAAAGGGAACAATGAATAGGAAGTCAAAAATACTCCATCAAAACAAAAGGGTTCATAGAGGCAACCAGATGTTGGTTCTTCAAAAAAGGTGAGGAAACCATCTCAAGTATAAACTCAAAGAAGAAAGACTAAAAAGGAAATAGATAAGGGAATCAATGATACAAATGAGAAATTATAAGGGCATTTGAAGAAATTATATATGAATCTAATAAGATGGAAGATTATATGGATGAATCATATTAGTAAGCATAAAACTAGTAGGGATTTAAGAAGCAATAATTTTCCAAGTATTTTTATAGTTCAAGATACTAAAATAGATCAATTAATGGTTGAATAACTAAAAAATAATGTTTTGAAGGATGCTAAAGTTGTTAGTGTTAGTTCTTCAAGGTCATTAGGAGGGATTGCCACATTTTGGGATGATAAGGTTCTTGAGGGAGAGATTTCACTTAAGAATCTACATCACCTCACCATTTTATTCTCAGATATAAATCATGAATTCACTTGGATCCTTTCTAATGATTATGTACCCAATACACATACAACTCATTATATATTATGGAATGAAATCATCACTTTTAGGTCAAAATATGAGAATATTTATTGGATGATTATTGGAGAGTTGAATACACCTATTAGCCCTAGTAAAAATAAAGGTGGTGTTTAGGATTTATCTAATAGTATAGATAATTTAGAATATTTTATTTATACTAATTTCATTTTGGATGTTGAGTTAAGAGGTCCTTTTTTCACCAGGACAAATAAGTAGTTGGGGGATAATATTATTTAGGTCAGGCTAGACCATGTTCTCATTTATACTAATTGGATATTATCTTAGGATTTCTATTTGCTTTCTTTTCCTAGAATTTTATAAAACCATAACCCTCTTATTCCTAATATAGATGATAGACTTGATAAGGATAAAAACACTTTTAAGGTTTGAGCATATGTGATTTTCTCATCCTGATTTGGTTGATAGAATTAAAGAATGGTGGAATGTTGAGATTTTAGTGACTATTATTTTTATATTATCTAAAAAAACTTAATAATGTTAATATAAATTTAAGACTATGTAATAAACATGTTTTTAGTAATGTCTTCCAACAAAATCAAAATATTATATCACCTCTTGTTGGTTTAGAAGAGCACTATGATGAGAATGGTCTAATTAAGGAAAATATTCTTGAGGAGAAAGTTCTCTTAAATGATTATCATTACATTATGGCCCATGAAGAATACTTTTGGAGACATAAATATAAGATAATATAGATAAAAGGAGGAGATTAGAATACTAAGTTATTTAAAATGTTGATTCTCAAGCATATAAAACAAAATATAATTTACAAAATTATAAGGTAATATGGTGTTCTTTGTTCTGGTCCCTTTCTTATTAAGGAATTATTTTAAGAACATTTTTTAAGCTAATTTTGATCTCAATGGTGCCTTGGTTTAAGATTTTATTTATAGTATTCCTTCTATAATTTCTCTTTAAGATAATGTATGACTACTAAAAATGATAACATCTGAAGAGGTTAAGATTTTGGTCTTTAAAAAAAATAAAGATAACACCTTTGGGCCTAATGGCTTTCCCATGGAATTTTTTCAATTTTTTGGGAGATTACCAAGTTTGATTTGGTCAAAGATATTAATTAGTTTTTTGATTTAAGAAATATGCTTAGGTAATTTAATAATAATTTCATATCACTAATTCCTAATAAAAATGGAGTTATATCTTTTAAAGAATTTTACCCTATTAGTTTCTTAAAATTTGGTCTATAAGATCCTCATGAAAATTCTTACCTTGAGAATTCAACCTTTGATGGAAAAGCTCATTTCCAATAATCTGGGGGCTTTATTCATGGTAAGAAAATTCAAGATGAGATACTTTTGATGCATGAAACCATTCTCCATGAAGAAAACCAAACAACCTAGTATGATCTTCAAACTAGATGCAAATAAGGCTAATGACATATTTGATTGGGAATTATTAGATGAGGTTATAGATAAATTTAGCTTTCACTCTCATGTTCATCTCCTAATAAAAAGTTACATATCTACTGCTATGTTATCCATTCTTATAAATGGAACACCAACTGTATTTTTTTGGTAGAAAAATGGTATTAGTTAGGGGTATCCTCTATCCCCTTTTCTATTTATCACTATGGTGGATTCCTTGAGAGAAAATTTGTTGGCTACTATTATACATGAGAATTTAAAAGGTTTTATGTTAGATAATGGAGTGTAACCTACTATATATATCAATAATTTGTTGACGATAATATTGTCTTTGTTATTTTCTTGGTAAAAGAAGCTAAGGATATGAAAATAATTTTTCCCACATACAAAGAGGTATTGAAACAAGTGGTTAATTTTGATAAAATCTCTCTATTATTTTTTAATACTCCCATTGTCAGATAACATAAATTTTTTTAGATCCTTGTGTGACAAATTAATTATTTACCTTCAAAGTATTTAGGTATCCCTTTGTTTGTTGGTCCTTTGTGCCTTCCTCTTTGGAATCCTCTCATCAAAACATTTTAAAATAAATTATCACATTGGAAAAGGGAAATTCTTTCTCAAGATGGTAAGACCTTGTTGATTAAAAGTGTTCTTAAAATCCTTCATGTATACCTCATGTATATTTTAAAAATGCCAATATTTTTTCAATATAAATTAGAAGGATTCAAAAAATATTCCTATTTTTAGGGGTTGAGGTCAAACAAATAATTCCTCTAGTCACTTGGGACACATCCTATCTTCCCCAATATAATAAAGGGTTTGAATTATGAAGTTTTAAATGGATTAATAAAGTCCTGGTTACCAATATATGTTTGACATTTATCAAGGATTAAAATATTTTGATCAATATATTAAGGTCCAAGTATTTATATAATATACATGATATTGTGTTCCTTACTAAAGATTATTTCATAAGAGGTTATTCCATTTGGAATTTCTTTGTTTAGAATAGGGATATTATTATAAATTCTTGGGAGTGGAAACTTTGGAATGGTATTAACATTAAATTTTGTGAGGACTCTTGGTTATTGGATCATCATTTAAATGATTTGGAGACATGGCATAGAATTGGTCTTCAAATTCAAAGAGACTATGGTATTAAGTTTTTTATTAAGTCTAAAGAGGACGTTTTTGGAAGGGACTCTACCCTTATATATAAAATCCATAGTTGAGGCTAAAAGTACCAGAAATAATCATAAAGGACTATCTCATAAAACAAAATAAAAAAAAATACACAACTAACTAATAGCCACATCACAACAAGGTCAACAAAGATAAACAATAAACAAATAATAAAATCATTAGGAGTCATTGTATCTTACCCTCTAATGGATACATTCCAATTGTCTAACAGTTATTTCAAGGTTTGTTCCATATTTATTATCTCTTTTTATCTATCTTTGGAAATTTATTTTCCTCTTCTTGGTTTCTTAGACAATCTTTCACCCTCAAAATTATTTTTGATAAGATAATTACTGACCATGGCCTTATTATATCCAACTAGAGATTCAAGATTCTACTTAAAATACATGTTATCCTCTTCTAATATATGTATCCTCTCTTCCAACCCCCTCACATAAAAAAAATATTCTAAAAATTATGTTTTTTAGTGGTCATTTTTTGGGTTCCCAAACCCTGTTAACTAGTATCTTTGATCAGACATTGGTCTTTCTGAAAGCATCTAAGAAAATCTCTATGATAATTAATTTCCTCCTAGATTTCTTTGAGACTATTAAGCTACTTGACCACTTCATTCTCTCCCTCATCTTCCCTAAGTTTTATTTTATTATTTTAATGTTCCTTATCCTTGATGATTATGGAAGGTTCTCAAGTCTTAAAAAGGTTATAGCCCTTCAAATCCTTATCAAACCCATTTCTATTATTCCTACTATTCACTTATTTAACACTAGATTATTTTCCCATCAATTTATTATGTCCTTCCCCATTTTTATTTTGAGATGCCTTATTTATTCATGATCTTTAAAGATTTTTAGAGGGTTCTTTAATGTTTAAATTATCTATTTCTTCCACATATGGAAACTGATCTAAACTCATTTTCTTAGATTTTGCATACTTTCATAAGAGAATAACCACATCTTGGTGGAGTGAAAACCCCCTTTTCCATTATTTATTCCAAAAATACAAATTCTAGTTAATAGAGATGTATTAGAGAATGATAACCAAGAAATGATGCCTAAATATATTTTTAAAAATATATGAAAAGTTTGAATGAAATTGTACCTACCATCAAGAGTTATAAATTTCATAACCTATTTGGCCACAAAATTTAAGGGGCAAGGGATGGAGTATCTAAGATAACCATGCTAGAAAGGAATTAATTCCTCTCCCTCAAAAAAATTCTTGATTTCACCCTTAATATCTCTATTGGTCTTATAAATAATCCTTCCATCTATATTCATGCCTATAATATGGCCTAGGAACTCTTATGTAACTTCAAATTGGACCTCCTAAATTTTTACATATATATCATTCCACCCTTGTACAAACTTCTTGGATATTGGGGGGAGATATCCATCAATGTTTTGAATAAATTTCATTAATCCTCCCACCTTAAGGATATCCCATAGCTCTGGGTCTCTTGAGAATTTACCCATTAAAGATGAATCCGCTCAGTAATGATCTCTTTCCATTCTATTTGTTCCCCAAATCTCTCTGAATTATGATTGAGTAAAGATAAGAAATGCCACCTTGATGAAAATGAATATAAAAATGTGCTAAGAGATATGAAAATATAACAATGTAAAGTGTTTGATCTTGATGAAATGATCATGTAAGGTGTTTGACTATGGTGTTAAAGTTTAATATTACATACATTTACAAAATGGTAGAAGGCATTAGAAAATAAATTGATTCAAAATGTAGATGATGAAGTAAGGGATATTGTGTTAGATCTAAATCTCCTTATAAAAGGCATTCATGTAAATAATATGATAAAATAAGATGAACTAGTATGGAAAAAATCATAATATGGCCAATACAAGGTCGTACCAGGGTAATCTTCTTCAAGTCCCACTAATAATGATAAAATTTGTTAGATAAGAATATGGGATAAATATCTTATCCATAAAATAAATATATAATTTTGGCAATGTATTGAAAATATGATTCTCACTATGGATAACCTAATTAAGAGATATTTGACATTGGTTAATATATGTATTATTCATGAATTAGATAATTAATTTGTTTAGCATATTATGATGGAGTGTGTGATTATTTTTAAGGTGTGGCGAGTTATTTTATGTAATTTTTATATCTATTATGTTCATAATCCCTTTGTGTTGACCACTTAGATGACTTACAAATCTCACTATATAAATTAGGAGCTAAAGAAAATATGGAATATGGGTTTTACTCACCTTCTTTTGGGGATTTAGAAAGAATGCAATAATAGGATTTTTAAGGATTCAAATAGGTCTTCTAAAAATGTATCCAAAAATATTATTAATCTTATTGTGAAAAATTGGAAAATTATTAACTACAGTAATAAGTATAAATATTCACCTCAAGATCAATTTATAGCTAAAACTTGGAATCTTAAAATTAAAATTAATCCCCTAGTGGATCCAAGAATAAAATTTATAAAACATGTCAAATGGTTGGCTCCATTTCCTAGGTGGATAAAATTAAACTTTGATGGTTCATCAAAAGGAAATTCTAGAATGTTTAGTGGTGGTGAAGTACTAAGTGAAGAGAATGGTCAAATTATAGGTTCTTTTGAAGGTGGTATGGGATATCAAATGAATCATCTAGAAAAGATCTTACTACTTTGAGGGGAATTCAAATGACCAATAATCTTGGTACTAATAAATTATTTATATAGGGAGACTCTTTGAACATAATAAATTTCCTAAACAAGGTTAACAAGGATAATTGAAGTATTAACCATATTACTAAATAAATTCAGAGTATAGAAACCTTCTTCCATTCTATTATATTTAAGTATGTTTATAGAGAAGGTAACCAATTGGTAGACTGCTTTCCCAATAGGGGTGTGATTGTTTCTTATTTTAGGAATTGGTCTAAGAAAAATGACTTTCCAAACAAGGTCAAGATCATTATGGATAGAGATAATATATTTATTTTTCATTAATATCAAGATGGATCTACATGGAAAAACTTTTACTTTTTATCCTTTGAAGTGTTGGACCAAGTATGGCAATAAAATAATCATTATGAATAAGGGTGTTGGAATGATGGGTGTCACTCATTATTCATGCCTTAGTGGTACTAGTTTTTGTTATAATTATTATATCTAGCTATCTATAAGGATGAGTTACATTTAATTTAAGGATCTCAATCATAATGAATGGATGTGGTGTTTTATAAATTTGTTGTTCATTTATTTCCTTCTTATCAACTTGGGAAGCATAAAATCTGAGTTCAATGAAATGGGAGTAAATTTGAATCATGTTTAGCTAATGTTAGTTATTAAGTCTAAATTGAATGTGAAAGTGTGGGAGATTATTAAAATGGGTGGTCTCACTACTTTAATTGATAATAATGATAAATATGATCAACATTTATCTAATTAATTTATTGCAAGATGGAATGAGTGTACTATGGAAATCAATAATATGAGTGTCAAGGTTTATGAAAGGTTGATTTCCCAAGTAACTAGTCTTAAGGTTGAAGACAATAAATATGTCAATTTAAGAAAGAATTTTAAGAAGATATTTCTAAATTTTTGAATGAGAATGAGAAATTAACAAAATACTAATGGTTTTTTTTAAGAGAGGAATTTCCATAGCCTTATGATGAAGTATTAGACCATATTATGAGTCATGTGACTCTTTGAAGGTAGATTTATAATTTTTCATTATTATAATTTTCTTATTTTGAACTGCTTGAAACATCATATTCTTATTATTCTTCCCTTATACATTTTTATTTCTTTGTAAAATTGTGTTATGGATGTGAAGAAGTGTAAAAAATGGATTCCTTTACATAAGGAAATAATATTCTTGATATATAAGTTATTTAATGCTTTTAACCCTTGACTTAACCACCCATGTCCCAAGAATATCCCCCTCATAGTTGTATGATGATTGAAAATAATGTTTAAGAGCACCACTAGAGCTAAGTATAGGAAGAATTTATAGGGTGAACAGAGTAATAACTACATATATTTGCATTGGAAAAAGAAGGAAACTACTGATTTGGGGGAGGACGAATTCAAAGATAGGTTGGACATGTTAGTTGATCTCAAGAAGGAAAAAGAAAATACGTATAAGAAGAATAATGATAATACTACCATGGCCAAGGATGAGAACAAAATTCATGATCTTATTGAAGGGTTACAAATTCTAAAGGAAAGGGGTTTGGAGACTGTGATGAAGAATAAGTATCTATAAGTTTCTACTGCAAAGGAAAATATGACTATGGATTTTGAAACTTTTATGGCTTCCCTTAATAATTAATATAAATTAGATCAAATGTGAGATGAGATTGAGCTACATAAGGCTTTTATGCATTGGTTCATGATTGACTATGCTATACTCAAGGAGGTGATGAACATAATAAATAATAATGATGGCATTTATTATTCAAAGTCTAGTTTGATGGAAATGAGTTCACAGATGGAAATATTAAATGATAAATTTGAAATGATTGAGAGATCTAATGACAACATTAAGGATAATCTTAAAATGGTTATTGATTTTGGTTTTACATTTACGTATAATTATGTTCATAACATGGAAGGGTTAAAACTATTGGCTAAGAGGAAAAATGAAGAGCCAATTCAAGGTGGATTGGATAAGAATATTGAAGGGTATGGATATGGATAAATATGACTCTCATTCCTTTAAGAAAATTGATAAAATAATTAATAGTATGAAGAAGATAGGATTGATGTGATGGATGGGTGGAATTTCTTAGGGTAATACTATTCTATTTTTGCTAATTTTCTACTTTATTTTTGTTTTTTAGTGTTTTATCTCTTTTTTTTTGTATTCTAGTTATTGTACATGCATAATTATTTTGTATTTTTGTTCATACCATGCTTATAAGATATTTTTGATGAGTATGATCCATTTTTTTATTTGATAGGTAAAATATGGGTTAAAGGGGCCCATGTTGAGTACAAAGGAGAAATGAAAGATAAGTAGGAAAAAGCAAAAAAACCCAATAAGATAAAAGGGATAACCTAATAGATTAACCAAACTACCACTAAACATTAGCCAATAGTTAGTTATAAGACCAAAAATGAGCCTAAAGTATTGGGGAGAAATAGAGTTAGTCTGATTCAAAATAAGCAACTAGTTGCTTGGTCTCTACATTGGCATTTTTGTTGAATTTGCCTTTGGTCTAGATTTTGATGAACTTCTCCTCATCTTTATCTAATATCTTCCTTTTGGATTTTGAGTGAAGGTATCCTCTTTTATCTTCCTTAGAAACTTGGAGATCCTCCTCATATTTATCCTTTTATGTAGACTCATCTTTGGGGGTGTGGGTCTCATGGATCTTGCCATCATTAAAAACAAATTTGTTAACATAAATAAAATTACTAAGCCTCTCAAATTCCTCCAAGATTTCTCTACATAAAATATTTTAGATTATGATTTTAGTGTGGAGTTTTTGGAGGGAATCCTCAACACCCTTGTTAACATCAACCCCCAAGATGGATTTACCTCTATAGGTATAGGAAGGTCTTCCCAAATCAATTTTGTTTTTATTATGTGCACAAGCACTTGAATCCCCTAAATCTGTCCCCTAATTCTCCTCTTTGTGTTATGGTTGAGAGGCATTAACTCCCTCCTCCACCAACTCCTTATTTCTATTGATGTCAATAGCCTCAGAGATTATCTTAAACTAGACTAGTTCCCCCCATTTGATCAAAAGAAATATGAGGCCCTAGTGAATTAAATCTGTAGCTAGGTTCTTCTTGAAGTTCAATACAGACACCTCCAATAATTTTAGTAGAAAAACAAGATAATAATAAAATGACCCTTGAAATGATGCGAATTGAGAATAGTATGTTTTCCTTCCAATGTGATATATCACATGATTTAAAGACACACCTCTAGCCATTTCCTTGGCATGTCAACATGCATGAAGCCTTTGTTGGACAAGGGTTTTGGCCTATACTTTTCCTTTTATTTTTTAAATAAAATATGCATGAACTCCTCCTTATAGTACTTATCTTTGAATGCCTTTACTTCATGGATTCCATATTAGTGGTCTCTCTTATCCGATCCTTTGCTATATAAATCTTCAATCCATGCATTCTCACCTCACAGTTTTTCTAGACTCAAGAAAAATCCATAGAGAGTGAATTATCATGCCCCACAAAGCATTCCATAATAGGGGCCATCCCCCCTTTAACCATTTTTTGCTAGACATGATCATTATTTTTGACATCAAAATAGGAAATCATCTTGAAGCAATCTCTATCCCTTACAATTTTATTTTTTGGTTGAGTATTACCTTTAAAAGTGGCTTGAATAGTGCCTTGCAGTGAAAGAAGATAACAATAGATGGAGCTATAACTAGACATGAACATGGTTTGAGAGCATGATGGTTACCACTCATGCAAAGCCTTAGAAATTAGAGCTTTGCACATGTGAAAATCCTTTCACTTAACTCATGATCTTAGCATCACAATTTTAAACATCATTTCTTTGTGTGATGTGTCCTTTTTCATTCTCAACAATTTGGATGACATCATCCAAAAATTCTCCAACATGCTAGGTGATGTAATCACTTTTAAGGACCCTAATGTTTACTAAGTAGTCAACTCCCCTATTGCCTTCTCTATAGACATGCTCGATGATAATTACTTTTAGATAGTTTAGTAATAATTTTGCATCATTGATGATTCTATAAATGTTCCAAGAAGGTGGGGAGACTCCTTTAAGGAAATTGATGATGTTCATTGAATCCCCTTCTATGTGTATAAATTGAAACCCCAAATTAACTACCTCCTTGATACCCCATAGTATCATAGAAGATTTAGAGACATTATTATTTTTAATCCCTAGGGGACCTACATAAGATGATTTGATGTTCTCTAAAGAATCCCTAATCAAACCATAAACTCTAGCTAGGCCAAGATTCCCCTTTATTGCCCCATCAAAGTTAAATTTAACCCACTGGGGATTATGGGGAGAACACTTGACAAGGGATCTATCCACACCTTTAGCCAAGATTTTTTTGGGAATGACTAGGTTAAGTTGATTCATGATACTAAAAATGAGTAGAGATCTTGCTTGGTTAAATGAAGAGGCTAAGATTGACCAATTTTCTTACATTAAAGTCTTGATCCTTTTGAAGGTGGATTTAGGATGAGGCTGATGACTATCAAAGATACATGAATTCTTGGCTTTCCAAATGCCCCATAAAATGTGAGTAGAGCCAAGTTATACCAACAAGTTAGTGAAGGTTCCTACCAAGGGGGTTTTCATTGGGTGATTAAGTCCAGGATAGATCTTGAAAAAACCCATGAAATATTAGAATCAATGAAGAGTTACTAAAATATATTTGACAAAAAATGACAAAAAAGGAATAAATATTCCATAGAATCCACTTCTTATTTATAGAGTGAGCATTTTTGGGGATGGTTAGTCCTCTTTAAATAATATTATCCACTATTAAGATCTTATTCTATGCTACCAGCTAGTAGAAAATATTGATTTTGGGTATGAGGTTCTTAATCCAAAGAGACTTCTAGTTTAAATCCTCCTCCTTTATGTTCCAAAGAGATAAGAATCTAGATTTCACTGAGTAAATCTTGTTGGGATCATATTTCTAAACAAGTTTTTCATCCCTAGGGAAGTGAATGATATGAATATGTTGAATGGATTCATTCAAATCTTGGAGAAAGAAAAATTGTTAATGGTCCAAACTAGTTTTATCTAGGGTTTTCTAACACTTTTTCCCATTTATAGTTTCCCAATAGTCCATAACCTTGAGGCCATAATTATTCTTGAAAAAGGATATCAATTATAGGCATTACAAAGTGGATTCTAGAGGGGTCAAGATTAATGGGTCAATCCAAAATTTAGCCAAATTACCTCTACCAATATTCCAGTTAAGACATTTTTAAAGAAGATCCTTGTTCACTTGTAGTGCTTTCTAGAAAGCAGAACCATTGTTAGGACCAAGTTTTGATAAAAACTGATAACCTTCCCTCGAGAGAATATATTTGGCCCTGATGATTTTGGTCCACTATTTTTCCCCCTTAACCACTCGCCAATCTTGCTTTGTTAGAAGTTCTTGGTTCATATTTTTGACACTTCTAAATCTCAGGCCCCCTTTAGATATTGAGTGACAAGCTTGGTTCCAAGAGATAAGTGAAAATATGAATCTATATTTAGTACCTCTCTAAATGAAGGTATTTTGAATACATTCTAATTTATCAGTGATACTATTCAAAATGGCAAAGAGTGACATGAAATAAATAGGTATACTTTGAAGGGAATTCTTTAGGAGTTGAACTTTACCATCTTGTGTTAAAATATTCCCTTTCCATCCTACCAACTTTTTTTGGATCTTATTGATGAAGGGATTCTAAAATTTAGATTTCATTGAGCCATCAAATAGAGGAATGCCCAAGTAAGCTGATGGGATATTTATTATGTTATAGCCTAGGATCTTGGTGATTCTAATTTGAAAACCCAACAAAGTGTTGATGAAAAAGATAGATCTTTTATTGAGATTCACATTCTATCTAGATACCCCTTTAAACACCTCAAGAATATTCTTGAAGCATCTAGATTCTAAAAAAAAGCCTCCCTCATCATAATCATGTCATCAATGAATTTTTGATGAGTGATAGCACTGGTGTTAGGGGTATAAATGATTCCCTTGATGATATTAAATGTCTTAATTATAGAAATAAGGTGACTTAAAGCTTCCACCAAAATAATGAAAAGGAAAGGGGATAGTGGGCCCCCTATTTTAAGCCTCTTTTAGCTAAAAATAAACCCTTAGGAACCCTATTGATTAAGACTAAAAAGAATAGGTTACAGATACAAGTGGCTATTTATTTTTTGACCTAGAGATCAAACCTAGTTTTGTCCAATATTTTGTCAAGGAAAAGCCAAGAAACCTAGTCATAGGCTTTGTTCATATCTAACTTTAAGAACATGACTTATAGGTGTAAATGGTAAATTGAGTGTATGGTTTCATGAGTATTAATTATCCCATCAAAAATATATCTATCAAACATGAAGTCACCTTGCTACTCAGATCTTAGTTTGTTGAGTAGGAGTTGAGTTTTAAGGGAAACACATTTGGTAAAAAGGGGAGCACAAGATGATTGGTCTAAAGTCTGATGCCTTAGATGTACCCTATTTCTTAGGAATGAGGACCAAAAAAGTGTTGTTAAAATCTTGAAGCAAGATTCCTGCATTGAATAATTTAACTACCACCAAGTAGACCTTGTGATTGATAATTTACTAAAAGAGCTATAAAAAAAGGAGGGAAACCATCAGGCTCAAGGGCTTTATCCCCTTCTAGAGAGAAAACAACTGCCCTGATCTCTTCTTCCAAAGGTGGTTTAAGGATGGAATCATTATCTTCCTACTAAAGAGGTTGATAACTTGATCATCAAGAATAGTGTCCAAATAAGGGGAGTGGGTAAGCAAGGATTTAAAGTAGTTTACCATGTGGTGAACAATGTCTTCCTCCTGTTTGAGCCAAGTTCTATCCTCTCCTTAGATCTATGTAATAAGATTCCTTTTCCAATTTTTGGAAGCAAAAGTGTGAAAGAATGTTGTGTTTCTATCCCCTTCTTTAAGCCAAAGATTTTTGGATTTCTACCTCCAATACGTTTCTTCTTTAGCTTATAGATTATGGAATCTACTGAGGAGTTATTATTCCTTCAATTGAAGGTTAATAAAGTAGCCTACGTTTGAGATTTCCAATTCAACTTTGTGAATTTATTCTTCAATAAAGTTTTTTTAGATAAATATATTTCTAAAGACTTCCTTATTCTAGATTTTAAGCATGTTTTTAACATGTCTCAATTTCATATCAAGGATGAACATGGCCTAAACTTGAATAGAGATATTCTACCATTCCTTGATGTAATCCTCTAGACTATGGTTATAAAGCCACATTTTTTCAAATCTAAATGAAGTTGCCTTGGCTTTAGATACCCTATCACTTTAGAACACTAGAGGATTGTGGTTAGATCTAATCCGAGGAAGAGAAGATGAGAGATGAGAAATAATGGATTTAGTTTAAAGGAATTAGGAATCTATCTAGTCTTTCTTGGATATGATTATCACCTAGCCTTTTGTTTGACCAAGTGTATTGATTACCTTTGAGTTCCATGTCATGTAGATCAACATTGGTAATGAAATAATGTAAATCATCCATACTATCATAGTAGTGATTGACCCCCCATTTTTTCCCCCAAGAATAGAGGAGAGTTGAAGTCTCTAGCAACCACCCAATTAAAATTATTAAATTGGTTCTTGATCTCAATCAGATTATCCCATAGCTTCTTTCTTTTAGTTTTAGAATTTGGGGTATAAGATTTTTTGAGGATCCAAGAATTCTTATCTCGAGAATCAAAGAAATAAATAGAGATATGATTGTCCTTGGTAAGGAGGTGATCTCCCTTCATGACAATATGGTCCCAAAAAACTACTAGGCCACTTGAAACTCCTCTAACACTATTATAGCTTCAAAATGAGTTACCCCAAATCTTTGACTTGATCTTCAAAATTTTGTCTACAATCATCTTGGTTTCTTGTAACAAGAGAATATCTGGCTTGTGTTTCAAAATAATGTTTCTATCTAGTCTCTATTTAGTGGGGTTATGTATACCCCTTATGTTCTAGGAGATGAATTTCATCTATTATTGTTGGAGTAGTGATGGAGAGTCATCTATGTGACCTTTTCCACTTGTATATCTATTTCCTCATGTCAAGAGCTCTAGGAAGAGGGTCTACCTTTTGATTTTTTTTACACTCAAATTATCCTTTCATCACCCCATTTTTGTTATGGACTTTTTCCCACTTCTTCACATCCTAAATGGAACCATCACTAGGGAATGAGGAGCTTTAACCTTTGGATATGTTGAGACATATAAGTTCACATCTATAAAAATATGGTGAAGATTAGATAGGGATCTCCTATTGGATCGAGTTAGCATATAATAAGGATAGAACACTAGGAAAGTGATAGTAAGAGATAGGAGGGGGAAAGGCTAGTAGGGGTTAGCAAGGGAGAAGAGAGCCCAAAAAAAAAGTAAAATTGACCTCAATTAAAAGTTCTTATAGCAAGGGAGAAAGATTAGGATTGGGTGAGGAAAGGGGAAGTTGGGGGGAGATGGAGGTTAAGAAACATAGGGATGACTAAAGATCTTAAGAATAGAGGGGGCTCACAAAGCCACCAAAGGATTTTACCAATGCTCAAAGGGGTTAAGGATGGATTGGGGGAAGGAGCAGAAGGGGAAGAACCAAGGGGGGAAGGGAGGGAGAAGGGGGGAGGGGGGAGGAGGGTGTTGAGAGGATGTAAGAGGAAAATGAGAGGAGGGGGAGGAGGTGGGAGGGGAAAGGGGGTAGGGAGATAGTTTGGGGGAGGGGAGAGAGGGGAGGAGGTTGGGGGAAGGGAGAAGGCCTCGAGAGGAGGGGGAAAGGGGGGATTTGGAGGGGCAAAGTGGGAGATAGGGATTAGGGGGAGGAGAGGAGGGAGCTTGGGAATAATATTTCCTAACCTAGGTCAGAGAGGGAGGAAAAGGAAGCTTCTTATTCTAGGGGCCAGCTTTGGAGGAGTGGCTCAAGATGTTATAGGTCTAAAAAATATTTGAGGCTCTATCAAAATTTATTTTTTGGAACTAGGTGCCATACTTGGATTTGGTTTTGATGGAGTGGATCATAGGTTTGTATGCTGGAATGAAGACATAAACCCTAACATCCAAAAGATGCCTTCTAAAATGTGTTACTAGGTTGATAGATATGGGCTACTCTAATGCCCTAAAAATATCAAAAATAACTTCTACAGCCTAAAATTCCAATGAGAGTTCAAGAAGTCTGATCAAAACTAGAATGTTTTCTAAAATTGAATAGTTGAGATTAAGTCCTACCTTCAATTTGTGAAGGTAGACTACCAATTTTCCCATGAACCACAGACCACCTGTGAGAGTCTTAAGAGTGTCTTCAATAAGAAAGAATTTGATCAGGAAAAAGTTTTTAGGTATGGTAATAATGACAATTTGACCTTTGGGTTTCCATTTAAGATTAGCCCATTTTTGGAAAGAGATGATATTAGGGTGTAAGTCATTGAATTTTTCCAAAATGGAATTGGAAAGAGAGGAATCAATGTTATCGATAATGCCATTCAGAACCTCTAGGCTTACCTCATTACACTCCCCTAAGGGCATAAGAAGAGAATAAAAAGGAACAAAATGATGACATTTCCCTATGACTATATTAGCCCAAGAGGCATAATACTTACCTTTGTTGGGAGAGGGAGTGGGACTTTGTATACCCTGATTATGCTCCTTATTTACTAACTCTAAATTCTTTGAAGCTTTTGATAAGATAGGTGCCTCCCCTAATGACTCCTTTTCTAGATATTTTATTACCAGGACTAGATGATCAAGGTGTGGATCCCCCATCTCCCACCCACCACTATTGTTCAACATTTCCACCTCTGCTCTTATCTTTCCCATCACTCTTATTTCTTGACACACTATTTACCATTAATAAAAAAAATTGTCTATAATAATAAAGTTTGAATTAGACTATTATTTTTTATAGTAAAGTCTTATGATCTTAATCATTACTTATAGATCACAATAATTTATATCTAGGATACGATGATTTAGAAAATTTCTCATGTCCTTGACATGCCCAATCAAAGTTAGTTTTGTAAATAATGTTTTCATCAACCATTTGTATTTATTCCTTGAGTAAACTTTTTTGACATAATAAAAGTATCACATAAACACTTTATTTTGTGAATAAACTAAAATAGTGTTTTCTTTGATATAATAAAATTCAGCATCCATCCAAATTTTATCTAAATTATTAGCACAATTTTCATCTTTTTTAACATAGTAATTTACACCCAACAAAACACAGGATGTTCATCCACCTTCACTCATCATATTTTTTATGCAATTTTTTATACACTACTTTTTTGTAATAGATGAAGTCCACAAATAAAATTTTAAATTGTACACATGTAATAGTTATAAATTGGTTGAAATTCCTATTAATTGATAGTGATTTTCATTTATTTGGAAGGTTTATTTATTTTTTAAATTAATTTTTTTATTAGTAACCCATCTAAATTGATAACAAGAATTTATTTTTTTAGCACTGTAGAAAATATTAATATTGATGTTCAAAATTAATTATAAATATAGAAATTTAATTTATTATTTAATTAAAATTTCATGTGTAGTCTATATGAATATATTGAAAATCACAAGTACAAATATCAAACTAATATTACAAAAGTAATGAATGTTTATGAAGTGTTAACTATGTTTGAATAGTACCTAATTTGGAGCCAAACTAGGAATGTATGTCAATTTCTATGGTGTACTTGTTGTGTCCATCACCACTATTTTTATAACATCTTGATGATCATCACATTATTCATTCATGCCATCTCTTTATTCAATAGAGACACTTATTTTTGTTGGGTTTGAATGTGTGTTTATGTTTATTTCTTCATTTATAGGCATATTTTATTGTAATGTCTCAATGATTTCTAATTAAAAATCATTAAATTGAAACATAATTACTAATATTAATATAAATATGCAAGACCATTTCATAGAGCCACTTTTAATTTCTTTTGGTGACTTACCTTGATTAAATGTTAGATATTTTTAATACTTTTTCAACATCATCTACTAATTTATATTCTCAATTATGCATATTATTGAATCCCTTTTTCTTTTTTTTTTGGTTGTTTTCAATGCATTTGTCATACCATAAATAATCATAACAAGTGATAAGACTTTATTGTATTTTATAATCATGTACTCCAAAAAACATATTGATCTTTCAAATTTTAATGAATAATCTGATATAAAAAACCTAACATCCATTGGACACATAATATCCAAGGGCTCTATATGTGACCAGTCATTTATATGGTCATCCCTACCTTAAAAAATATATATAATATGAATTTAATATATACCATAAATCACAAAGATTCCCTTAAATCCACCTTCATCATTTAGAATTATATAAAATCCTTTTCAAATGTTTTCATTCATGTTTTTAAAAAGTTCCATGTATATGTGAACAAATTTTTAAAAAAATTGAGCTTCCACCACTAAAATAATAAATATACAAATTCAAACCATTTCACTAAAACTAATGTAATTGAGAATATCTATAATATCACTTTCTATGAATTTTTTTTATAATATTAGAAAAAATGACAATATTAGCTTTAGGATTAAGTGAAGGGAGATGATATTTTAATTTTGTGTATGTTCTACTAGAACTTAACTTTCACATATGAACTCATATGAATATTAACTCCTCACCTAGGTTTTATTTTCAAAATATGATATTTACATTTCCATAATTGTTTTATCATCCTTATACATTGTTGTTTTTTCATTATATTTTTAACTCTCTTTCATTATAGTAGTAATATGTTGATGCCTAAATGTGTAGCATAGGTGCCTAGAGTGTTTAAGAAACACTTCTCCTTTTATAATTCTAGGAATTTAGTACATGATTTGTGGGTTGTAAAAAATCATGTTATCTATTGGTGGAATAGATTCATAACAAGTGACTATTTCATAGAATTTATATTAAGTGGCAGTTGAAAGCCACTGTGGCTAAATAGAAAATCTATGTAAGACATGTAGTAACTATGCTAAAAATAATGAAAATGATCAAGAAATAAATTTAGAATTAATTTAGGATGGATATTTATAATGACAAGCTAAATTAAAGTGATCCAAGTTTAAAAAGAAGCAAAAGGAAGGGTAGGGCAGAAAGAGATGATGTTGTTGGTCTTTGTTACAAACATTATGAAAAAGCTTAAATATCATCTAAACATGCATTTAACTAATGTATGAGGTGAAACAACTTAAGCCCAAATCATATCATACATCAAGGAAACTTCAAAGGAAGATATGAAATGATGAAAATAGGAACCAAACACACTTTAAAGATTAACTCCTATAAGCAAAAAATGTTATCCCAAATGAAAAAGAAGTTTAGAAAATGAAATAAGCATAAGAACCTTCAACTAATCTAACAATGTCACAAATTATCAACTTTTCATCTAAGATACACATCCAAAATCCATACTAACAATTCAAATTTGAAAGTAAAATTAGATAATTGAGATAAAAGGCATATAACACTTCCTACAAGCAAACACTGGACAATATTTGTAAAATTACTTGGTTATATTAACTACTAAAATTTTATAAATTAATTTGGTTCTAGTAACTCCTTCCCTTTTACAATTGACAATGCTCCTTTAATAGGATGCAAGGAAGCATGTTGATTAATCCTAATCCAATTACATTTGCACAAGTGTACAAGATAGGTGTCCTTTTAAATTTTACAAAAAAAAATGATCTTTTCTAGTGAACTAACCTATAAACAACTTTTGATCCCAAAAATTACACATTTTTTTATAAAAGAATATCCTATTTCAAAATATCATACAATACGAGCTACAATAGGAATATTCCTATTTCACTTGACTTAGGACTTACTAGCTGATGATGTGCTTTGTAATTGATGTAAGGTCTTCATTGTTCTTGGATGCTACCCCATATAGGCATGGTCCATCTTCAAGCTTCTTCAAAGATAAATAGTGCTCTAATGGCATGGTCATATCCCTTTATGTTACCAAGTCTATAGGGTCTCTAATTTGTCTTATTTCACTCATATATCTTTAACATGGCATTTCCATGGTGTCCTTGGTCATTTTATTTAGCGTTGTCCAAAAATGGCCATTGTCTTTTAGAATTTAAATCTAAGTTTACTATGTTAAAATTTACATCCGCATGGCCATCATTTGATGTCCACAAGAATGTCTTTGATGGTCGCATGATCATCAATTTTAAACACATGATCTAGGCTCTTTACTATGTTAAGATTGACATCTGTGTGGCCATCATTTGACATCTCTAAAAACATCTTTGGTGGTCATATGACTATCAATTTTAACATAGTTATAGGGACTATCTACCAAGATTTCCACTTTTCATCTTTTGATTCACTCTATATTCTCCATGTGCCATAGGTTGACTACTTGATGTTATAAGTTCTTTGTACTAGGCTCCATGGTTGTGCCATGTGGTAGTCCTGTGAGCCTTCTACCCTTGTCATTTTTTTTAGATAATGCCTTTTCTACATGTGATGGTCTTACATTAACTCAGAGCTTCATTTGAAAGGAATTGAATTGATATACTCCATTCATGAAGATCTATACACTATAATGTGCATCATTGATCTATAAAAGGTGTTTGGAATTTAACTAGGGTCCATTACTTTTCACCGTTAGTCACGCTTCATGAAATCTAGGTCCTTCACTTAAATGTAGGCCATATATTGGGATCTAAGTAGCTAAATATGATTCATCCTTACATTCAATGAAATATTAAATTAGGCTTCAAAACATAGGTTTAAAAGGATTAAGCTAAGTTCAAAAAAAATAAAAAGGACCCTAAGAATTTAAAAGGGACCAAGCATAAGGATTTTAACTAAATATTTTTTAAAGCTAAGTTAAACATAAAAAAGGACCCTAAGAATAATAAAAAGACCTCATGGTAAATGACTTAGAATCAGGTTTTAACCTATGTTTTCATTGTATAAATAAATATGATGGAACAATAGGATAAGGCCTTAGTCTAAGTACCTAAAGTCACCCTACATTTTTAGTTGGACCATGCTAAGATAAAAGGGACCATGTGATGTAAAATAGCCCAAGAATAAAAAATTTAGCCTAAGGTTTGGTTATGTTGAAAAACATGACCAAGCCTTAGGATAAAATTAAACTAAGACTATGGTATTATTAATTCATTCTCACTTAAACTTAAATAAAAGGTTCTTATCAAATTTAAATTAAAAGGTTCAAGAAAAGCATTAGCCTAGGGTTTCAAAACATGAATTTAATTAATCAATTATAGATCAAGGCTAATAAATGATCAATTTAACATTGAAGAAAAAAAACCCTAAGCATGCTCAACCCCAAATGGGCTCCATTAAAGTTATAACTTGAAACACAAATATCTGATGTTAGCACTTTATATAAGATTAAAGTAAAACCATGAACAAATAAGTTAGCTAGACCATGGTGTGGATGATCTTCAAATAAAAATAATGTATAATTATGCTAATTATACTTTGATAAAGTGTATTTTTAATTCAAATGTACAAATTTACACAATTTAACACATGGGTCCCCATTTTTTAGAAATGGTGGTATGTTGACCTCAATGAATGGAATTTTCTAGGGGAAACATAACAATATGTTAGAATTCAGAGAACCTGGTTTTGACTAATAATTAAGTTGCTTATTCCATTTGATTAGACACCATTATTAAGATTAGCTCATGGTTCGAACAAATATTTCACATGTAAAATTGAGATCAAACATCAAAACTCATTCATGGTGTGTATGTGCTTTTATTCCACTTACTAATTGCCAAAGGATTTAGAGAACAACTTCCAAGTTCATGAATTTAATCATTAACACTAACTTTCATCATGTTTGAATATTTATTAAGAACCATGCTTTAGCTCAAGCAAGGCTTGCACATTTCTCTACTACTAGCTAGGTGTCCATATCCCTAACATAGATGCCTTTGGATCCACTCAACGCCTTGCTCCAATGTTATCTAGATGACCATAGCCCCATGGAGATTACCAAAATCATCTTTTCTTGAAAGATTTTAATTTTGGAATAAACTATTATTTTTCATATTTTTTATATCATTTTTTGACTTTATAGCAAAGTTTGGGAACTAGGTTAGTGAAGTTTAGGGATTTGATCAAGTTATTGAATTTTAGGCAATCATCCTTGGCTATAAACTTTGTCCCATGCAATTAATGTTTTTTAAGTGTAAGCATGACTTTGTCCTAATAGTTTAATTTTTCATTCTACATGTGCAATCCTTCTTAAAACCAAGATTAGAACATAATAAGGTTTAAAATATCAAGGAAAAACTAAATTATCCATTAGTCTTTGCTAGTTTCTCTAAACCATATCATCCATCTCATATTTCAACAATCCACGATCAACCAATGTTGAGAAATCATACCCACTTTTTTGAACTATGAATCTTTTGAGTTGTTATATAGAACTTGAGTTGAGTGCTATCCAAAAGGACTTATTCAAAAGTAAGGATCAAAGCACAAAGAAAGAAAAAAAAATATATAGACATTATATGCAAACAAAGGACAAGAAAGAAAAAATCAATAGACAAAGCATAAGAAAGAAACTAAACTAATCCCTACACTAACCACATAAATTAATTACCTCTAAGATTATTTATTCTTGGAGGTAATTATTTATTCCAAAACCTAAATTTAATGGCCTCTTCTTGTGGAACCTTATTTAGTCTACATTATTTAATCTAATTTAAATAATTAGATTAGAACCTTAAAGCATGATTACTTTCATTTAATGGCCTCTTCTTGTGGATAGGATCCATTTTATGCTTGTGTCTTCTAGGTAATGTAACTTGTCACCCTATCAGCCTTCTTAGGTGCATGGATCAAAGGTATGAATCTAAGACCCAATCATCCTCTTTCCAAATCCTTTTGTCTTACATCAAGAGTGTTAAGTTTTCTTCAATCATAAAAATATAGTGACTTATATTATCCTCATTTAATGATGGAAGATCAGAGAGCATTCTTACCTTAATGTCTTTATTAATCTCAACTTGAGGTGGAGATGGACTACCTATCTTCATGCCAAAACTTTCCAAGTTATCCTAAAAGGTTACTTCATCCTGATCAGCTAAAAGAACATGAAATTCATCTATGACCTTACCATTTGAATCAATTTGATCACATATTTCCACCCTTTTTAAGGTGTTATACAAAAATTCTTGATCCATTTCACTTGCCTCATCTTCATCCTTTGTGTAGAATGACATCTCAACTACCTAATCGAGTCCTAACTCATCCTACTTTGGAATCTCCATAATGAAATTTTTGTCCTATAAAACCTAAAATTTCTTCAAAAAATCCTAGCATAAATGCTACCACTGGTCTTTTTCTTCAAGTATATCCTCAATTTCAGCAATGATCTCATATAAATTACCCTCACAACTACCTTCTAAAGATAGGTCAGCTTGTATCTAATCTTGTTCATAGGGTTGCTCATCTTGAACGTCCATTTCATCTTCTATATCATCTTTTGGATCACTTTATTCTTCAAATGGAAAATCAAAATCCTACATGAAGTATTTAGAATCTCCTACAAAGCCATATGTCCCTGTAGTAAAGTCTTGATTAAGCATAGGTTTAGATGTATTCCTTTCACCTTAACATGTTGTTAAGATAATATAATGATTATCTAGCCTTATATCACAAATATGCATTTCATGTATGTCTTCATATGACTCATTATGGTTGTTATCATAAAACCTATAAAACCTTTGAGAAACAAAGCCTCTATGGGAGCCTTCCCTAGAATAGCCTACTTGATTTTACAATTGAAGAAAATTAGTGATCAGTTTTTAAACCATCTTAAGTATGGATTCATCTTCATTATTTAGTGCTTCTAAGTTATGAACATATATATCATTACTAATGGGCACCAAAGATCTCTATCCTTGTGAATAAAATCCATTTATATCATTGTTCAAGAACCTCAAATTTTAGCCAGGATAGGCATGGCTTAAGGGCAATTGGTTCAATGGTGGTGTCTAATTTAAGGTAGAGAAACGTTGATTGGCATTAGGAATGACATTTAGTGCTGGTAAATTGAGGTTGACATTTGGGATAGCATATGCAAGCTAACCTTGAGGCTTCTTTTGATCATTGATTATTATTACTTTAACATAAGCCAATGCCAAGGTGTTTATGACTCTAATAGACCTTTTAAGGAACACAAAAGTCATGGGATCCAAAGCATCCTTATAATCTCTAAGGATAAAGCCTCTTTAGGTCTATAAGAGGCTATAGTTATTTTGAAAATATTCTAAAACCTAGCATTAAAGGCTATAATGGGCTCATTTGAGTCTCTTCTAATAGTGGCAAATTATTGATATAAAATGCATGGACTAATGATTTTACCAAATTAATCAATAAAGATCTTGTTAAAATCATCCTAGATAGAAATATAATTCTCTAAAAGGTTAAGGAACCATTCATATACAACATCTTTAAAAGTAAATGGGAATAATCTACATGTTACATCTGCATGGATAACATTTAATAGTTTTAAAGTAGTTTTGAAAGATATAACATGTTCTTCAATATTGACAATGCCATTAGGATAGAAAGAAGGTA
Organism: Torreya grandis; assembly: GCA_037957365.1. Lineage (NCBI taxonomy): Eukaryota > Viridiplantae > Streptophyta > Pinopsida > Cupressales > Taxaceae > Torreya > Torreya grandis. The sequence continues at coordinate 68,235 of JARHVA010003126.1, read as the reverse complement.
AATACATTTCTAAATTTCTTAGTAAGTCATGCATTTAACCAGGGACATTAATAGAATATTCAACCAACCATGCCATACTTTGATGAGGATCTTACTTGTGGTAGTTTCAGCTCCAAATCCTATTTGAAATACGATGTGTAAGCCTCATCTTTACAAAGAATAATGATCAGACTCATAAATTAATCATTTTTTTCTCAAATTCATATAGATAATAGTAAAGGATAATGATATTTAACTAAATTAGCTCAAAGATATGCCCCAATACATTAGTATTAATGATATTTACATGCTTCAAGCTCAGATGAACTCTAATTTGCAAAAAATCAATCAAATTTTTAAACAAAACCACTATTACTAACCTCAAACACCTTAGATTTAGTCTATCTTTACCACAAATACTCGAGGATCTTTAAGGAAGGTCAATCTTTGTCTAAAGGAAGCACAAAGACTAGTCTGAGACCATAAATATTGGTGATCTTTACATAGTTATGCTCAAAGAAGCACAAATATGTAAATAATTCTTCAATATTTGATCAAAACACACCAAAATTAGCAAATATTTTGAAAATTCACAAAGATCTAACAGAAGGCCCTCCTTCTAGCACCATCTAAGCTCCTCCTATTGATGCCTAAATGTGTACCATAGTTTCTCAAAGTGTTTAAGAAACACTTCTCATTTTAGAATTCTAGGAATTTAGTGCATTAGTTATGGGTTTTGATAATCTTATTATTTGTTTTTGTAATAGAGGAAGAACAATTTACTATTTCAAAAAATTTATATCAAGTGGTGGTTGGGAGCCACCACGGCCAAATAGCATATCAATGTAAGATATGCAATAACTATGCTAAGAATAGTGAATTATGATCAAGAACTAAATTAAGAATTAATTTAACATGAATATTTATAATGACAAGCTAAACTAAAGTGATATAGGTTAAAAAGAAACAAAAGGAAGGGTAGGTCAAAAAGAAATGATGTTGTTGCTCTTTGTTATAGACATTATGAAAAAGTTTAAATATCATCTGAGCATGCATTTAACCAATATATGAGGTGAAATAACTTAAGACCAAATCAAAACATACATTAGGAAAGCTTCAAAGGAAGATATGAAATGATTCAAATAGGAACAAAAATCACTTTAAAGATTCACTCTTGCAAGCAAACAATGTTAGCCATAATTCAAAATAACAACAACAAATGAAATAAGCATAAGAACCTTCAACTAATATAGTAATGGCATAAATTATCAAATTTACATCCAAGACACACATCCATAATCCATAGGAATAATTTAAATCTAAAAGTAAAACTAGACAGTTGAGAGAGAAACCATATAACACTTCCTCGAAGCAAATACTAGATAATCTTTGTAAAATTCTTTGCTTATATTAACTGCTCAAAGTTTACAAAGTAATTTGGTTTTAGGAACTCCCTCCTATTTATAATTGATAGATCTCATTTTATAGGATGTAATGAAGCATGTTGATCAATCTTATTATAAATACATTTGCACAAGTATATAGGATAGGTGTCATTTCAAAGGTTCCAAAACAAATGATCTTTTCTAGTGAACTAACCTATATACAATATGTGCTCCCACAAATTGCACATGTTTAAATAAAAGAATGTCTTATTTTGAAAAATCATACAATGTTGGTTACAATAGGAATATTCCTATTTCACCTAACTTAGGACCTACTAGTTGATGATATGATCTATAATGATTGTAGGGTCTTCATTGTTCTTAAATGTTACCCCATACATGCATGGTCCCATAGTCAATCTAATTCAAAGATAAACATTTCCTGAATGGCATAGTTAGTTTAGATATTATGAGATTATATCATAACCTTTTATATTACTAGGTCCATAGGGTCTCTAATTCAGCCTATTGCACTCATATATCTTTGATGTCGCATTTTCATGGTGTCTTGAGTCATTTTGTTCATCAGTGTCTAAAAATGACCATTGCCTATTAGAATTTGGATCTAGTTTTACTATGTTAAAATTAACATCCACGTGGTCATCATTTGACATCCACAAGAATTTATTTGATAGTCTCATGACCATCAATTTTAAACACATGATTTGGGCTCTTTACTATGTTAATATTGACATCCACATTGCTATCATTTGATTTCCACAAAAACATGTTTGATGGTCATGTGACTATCAATTTTAACATAGTTATAGGGACTATCTCCCAATCTTACCACTTTTAATCTTATGATTTACTCTACATTCTACATGTACCACATGTCAACTACTCGATCTTATTATCTCTTTGTACTAGGCTCCATGGTTGTGCCATGTGGTAGTCCCACAAACCTTCTGCACCTATCAGCTAATGATATTTTTCCATGTGGTGATCTTGCATTAACTTGAACCTTCATTTTAAAGTATTTGACTTGATACTCTCCATTCATCAAGGTCTACATGTCATAATTCATACCATGGATCTAGAAAAGGTGCTCAATGTTTAACTAGGGTCCATTGCTTTTCATTATTGGTCATGCTCTGTGCGATCTGGGTTCTTTACTTAAATTTCAGCCATATAATTGGATCCAACTCACTGAATGTGATTCATCCCTACATTTAATGAAATATTAAATTAGGCTTTGAGACTTAGGATAAAAAATATTAAGTTAAGTTTGAAATAAATAAAAAGGACCCCAAGAATTTTAAAGGTGACCAAGTGTAAGGATTTTAACCTATGTTTTTTTTAAGCTAGGTTAAACATAAAATTGGACCCTAAGAATAATAAAAGGACCTCATGGAAAATGACTTAGCATAATGATTTAACCTAGGATTTCATTTTATAAATAAATGTGATAGAACTTTGGGATAATCCCTTAGGCTAAGTACCTAAAGTGACCCTACATTTTCATTTGGACCATGCTAAGATAAAAAGGATCATGTGATATAAAATAGACCAAGCGTAGAATTTTTAGCCTAAGGTTTGGTTGTGTTTAAAAACATGACCAATCCTTAGGATAAAATTAAACTAAGACCATGGTATTATTAATTTATTCTTGATTAAACTTAAATAAAAGGTTCCTACCAAATTTAAATTTGAAATAAAAGGTTTAGGCAAAACATTAGCCTAGTGTTTCAAAACATGAATTTAATTAATCAATTATAGATCAAGGTTAATAAATGATCAATTTAACATTGAATCACAAAATCCCTAAGAATTCTCAACCCCAAATGGGTTCCATTAAACCTAAAACCTAAAATAGAAACATCTGACATTACCTTTTTAAATAATATTAAAGCAAAACCATGAACAAATAAGTCAGCTAGACCATGGTGTGGATGATCTTCAAATAATAATAATGTGCAATCATGATAATGATACTTTGACCAAGTGGATTTTTAATTTCAATACACAAATTTACATAATTTGACACATTGGTTCCGATTTTTCAAAAATGGGGGTATGCTAACCTCAACATAATACTTTATACTTTACATTTTCCTTTCTAATTTAGAAATTAATGAAATATAAAAAAAGTGGTTGTCATGAATATGAAATTTTTTTAAAACATTAAATATAGTACACTCTATCAAATCAAGCTCTCCAAACATTCATGACTTAAAATAGTCTAAATTATTTTTCGTTGTAACTCTATCCCTTTTCATTATTTTATAATAATTACTCATATTTTATGATTTGATAATAGGTTTCATGGTTTTGAAACAACTCAAAAATAAAATTGGAATCATATATCAGAGTACATTTTGGACACATATTAGGCCCTCTTAGGATTCTTGCTAACATAATGGAAACATTCATCGCACTATGCACATATGTAATTAGAATCAAAGGATGAGAACTACGGCAATTTACTAAAGGTAAACACATACAAAAAGTGCTATGGAAAAGCTTGTTGTTTTATTATAACAACTATGTAATTTGGGGAATATTAGTGTACGTATACACTAATAAATATTAAGTGCCATAGGTGGCACTCATACTTCCCTAGAGGACCATTTATAGGTCCTTAACCCTAGGTAAATAACTCACTCTCCTCAGTGGGTTTTAGTCCCATAAGAGGATGGTCAAGTTAAAGGATTGGTTTAACTGCAAAAGATAACTTTTTTTTTCTAAGTTATCATTCAAGTTAATCATGGGCTTAGTTCAAAGATACATGTTATGTAAATTAAACAAACACTAAAAATAATAAAAAGATTCAATTCAACACTTACAGATTTTGATTCATTCATACATCAATTTATATTAAAGCATAAGAGAAAATATATTAAATACAAGATTATTTAGTTCTACTAATCGGGTTATAACACCCTTCAACCTTTTAAAGTCATTTCACTATTCATACACCATTTATATCAAACATGGATGTTCGTAATAGTTTATGATGTAGTTATAACTCAACATTGCCATTCTATAGTCTATGTAGCTATTTAGATTAGCATAGCCAATGTGATAATAAAAGAGTTTAAGATATTTAAGTAATTAAAATTAAACTATTTATTTAAAAGAATAACTTATGTATCCATTGATAAGTTCAATTAGGTAACTACTTAAGAAACAATTCTCTTCATTCCATATTTCATAAATGAATACTTTAAAGATATTATTATGTTAAGAATTCATTTGTAATTCAGCTAGATAGTCTAAAAAATAGAAAGAATACAACAATAGAATCCAAGCATGGACTCCAACATCATAAGTAACAAAGTTATCCATGTTTCAATATGAGTGGAACCCAAATAAAAGGTTCTACTTAAGGAACTCTTACAAAGTTCCCTATTGGGCATCTGAGGCAACAAGATAAGCTAGTTCATCCATCATAAAGGGTGGGAAAGCATACATCAAAATAAGAAAGGAAACAACAATCCTATAACTTACATCTGATTGAAAGGATTGAAGTGATATAATAACTTATTTATCATTCTTGATTCCATTATGGTTTCCTTGAAATTCATGTATCTAGTCAAATAGATAGTCTAAGTAAAACATTGTACATGATCATTTGTAAATCATAAGACTTAACTAAATATTAATTCCTTTATCAAATAGTCCAAGCATTTACTTATTAATCTCAAAAAACTAGAGAGATCATTTGTAGCTAACCTTATACCTATTTGAAAGAAGAGTGGAAAGATCAGACTTTGTGTGGACTTTAGGGATCTAAATAGAGTTTCACTCAAATATAATTACCTACTACTTTCCATGGAGCAGATTTTATAAGTGGTTTCAGGTTCTCAGTGCTTTTCACTACTCGATGGCTATTCAGGTTATAACCAAATATTGGTGAATGAGGAGGATCAATTCAAGACAACATTCACCACAAAATGGGGAACATTTTCATATGGAAATATTCATTTTGGTTTGTCTAATGCTGGTTCTACCTTCCAAAGGGAAATGGACATGGCCTTTAAAGGTTTGATCAATAAGTTTTTACTTATATACCTTGATAATATAACTATGTGTTCTAAGGATGATAATGACCACATGAAACATCTAAGGCAAATGATTGAGAAGTGTAGAGAGTTTGGAGTTTCTCTTAATAAAAAAAAAATGATCTTTGTTGTTCATGAAGGAAAATTATTGGGTCACATTGTGTTAAAAGAAGGCTTGTCTATTGATCTTGAAAGGATTGAAACCATTCCAAGCTTGTTTTTGCCTCTACACAAGAAAGATTTGAAAAGTTTTTTAGGCATGATCAACTTTGTAAGAAGGTTTATTATATGATTTTTTACTTTGGTGAAGCCTATTACAACCATGCTCAAGAAGAACCAAGATTTTGCTTGGATAAAGGAAGGTAAGAATAGTTTTTAGGCAATCAAAAAAGCAATTACCCAATCTCATACTATCTTGAACCCAAACTTTGCCAAGGATTTCATACTCTACACTTTTTCTAACCTTTAGACAATCTCAATTATGCTTATGCAAAAGAATGATGAGGAAATTAAACAACCCATTGCATTCTTGAGTCAAGGATTGAAAGATTATGAGTTCAAATACAAATTTATTGAGAAGAAAGATCTGGCTTTGATAAGAGGGTTGAAAAGGTTCAGGCACATGTTTTTAAATGAAAAAATACATGTCATGGTCTCTCATTCTAGCACCAAAGAGTTCCTCCTAAGCAAAGACCTCAATGAGAAGAGAGTTGGGTGGATCAAAAAGGTAATGGAGTATGATGTTGATATTAAGGTAACAAACTTGGTAAGAAGAAAGGAGTTATGTGAACTTCTAAATTAAAATCTTTAAGGGCCAAGGGAATAAGTCTTGGTCAATCAAGCTCATCTCCAACTAGATGGTCACATACTAATTCAATGTTGTACAAAAGTCCTCATTGGGTTCCTCCAAAATGGTGATTGTCCTAATGGTTTAAACAAGTCAAAAAGAAGGTATTTTATATTGCAAACTATTCCTTATTGTCTTGTAAATGGTATTCTCTTTCAAAAGGATGTGAATGGTGTGATACTAAGGTGTGTTGAGAATGATCAGTTTAGAATCTTGCTAGAAAAATTTCACAATGGTGTAGATGGAGCTCATTTCTCCCCAAAAACAATAGATTAAAAGATAATGAGGGTTAGATATTATTGGCTTAGCCTTTTTAAGGATTATTACTCTTGGGTTTGGAGGTCTCCTCAATGTCCCTTATTTGTAGGAAAATATAAACTTGTAGCCCTTCCGTTAAATCATATCTAAGTAGACCAACCTTTCATGTAATGGGGCCTTGATTTCATTGGTGTGATCAACCCTCCATCAAATGCTAGACACAAATGGATATTGACTGCTACTGATTACTTCACAAGGTGGGTAGAGGTTGTTGCATTGAAGGAGGCAAATGAAAATGCAATCTTGGAGTTTTACGAGAGTATCACAACAAGCTTTAGGGTTCCCTATACTATCATTTTTGATAATGCACTTTATTTCATAGGTGCTAAAAATTTTGAGTAGGAAAATAGGAATGGAGTTTACTTGAGTACCTCATCCAACTATTACCCTTAAGGTAATGGATTGGTTGAGTCTACTAACAAAAATCTCATAAAGATCATCAAGAGGACATTAGAGAACAATCAAAGAGCATGGCACATCAAGTTAAAGACAATCTTATGGGCTGACAGGATTACTCCTAAGAGATCAATTGGTAACTCTCCTTTTGTGCTTGTTTATGGGAGAGAAGCTAGGTTGTCTATCTCTTAAGATCTCCTTAATCTAGGACTTTCACATCAGCTAGAAATTATTGAAAATGCTCTAATGGACGTCAGATTGATAGAAATAATGAAACTACAAGAAGCAAGGGATAATGCACATAAGACCATAGAACACCACCAAGTACTCTTGAAGAAATACTTTGACAAAATAGCAAGTACAAGAGTGTTCAAATAATGTGACTTGGTTCTAAAATGGGATGAGGATAGAGCAAAATCAAGGAGACCTATAAAGTTTGATACTTTTTGGAGTGGCCCTTACATCATTAGAAAGTGCAAGAAAAGTAACTCCTTTTAGCTGACCAAGATGAATGGAGAATAATTTCCTATACCTATGAATGTGATACATCTAAAGTTATACTATTAGTCCTTGGAGGTCTATTTTGTAAATAGTAGCATAGGTGTGTGTGTTTAGTCTAGTTTTGGTTTGTTTTTGTGTTCCCTAAGTGTTTTGTACTTTTCCCTTGTGTGTCTTGTGTAATGTCAATTGTCTTGTGGTAAATCCAAAGTCTGTTCAATTCATTTTTGGTGCCTATATGCATGACTCCATGCCAAATGGAGAGATTTAGGTAACTTGTCTTAGGCATAGTATACATGCCATACCTAGGGATCTCTAAGAATGTTGGTCAAATTTCACTTCCAAGATTACATCTTCAAATTTGGCCAAGTACAATATTTAGAAATTTCCTTCAGAATTAGTATTTGTCATTGAGCCTCAAGGAAAAAATACCGAGTGTTATTTCTTTTAGAAAGTTTATTTTTGATTTTTTGCTAAAACATGTGCATAGTAATATTGTAGGTCTTTTGTTTTTTGACTAAGTGTTATCTTTCATAAAGTATCAAATTATTTCAAAAAAAAATTCTAAGACAAAATTCTTGAAGGACACTTGTAACTTCTTCGAAGGGCACTTTTCAAGTAGGATGCCCTAAATAAAAATTTTGAAGGGTATTTTCCTTTTAAATGGTCCAGTTCAATTTTTTTGAAGGGATCATTTCAATTTTTTTGAAATTAATTTTCAACTTTTTGAAAGGTACGTACATTTTTTAAAGGGGAACTTACAAGTTATAAGGATCGTCTTCAATTTTATGAAGGGTACTTTACAACTTTTCCTAAGGATAAGTCTTAGAGAAGTTACCCTATGCATTTTTCTGAAAGATATCTTTTCAAAGCTGAAGGGAACTTTACAAGTTTTCTGAAGGGTACTTTTTCCTTCTAAATTGTCTAATTCAATTTTTTCAAAGGGTTCTTTTGGAGGAAAATGGACCAAACAAAAATTTTGAAGGGTACTTTGCAACTTTTCCAAAGGGTACCTTGCAACTGAAATGGTCCTCCATAATGTTTTTGAAGGGTATTTTTTGGGCAAGTGTCCTTTCTAGATGGTCCATTTCACAAATTCCAAAGGGCCAAACAAAAATTTTGAATGAATTCTTTTAGAAAGATAGCCTGAATGAATTCTTTTGGAAAAAAGTGTCGAGACAAAAATTCCAAAGGAAAAAAGTGCTAAATTCTTATAGAGAAAGTGCTTGAAATAATTTCCCTGAAGGGTAATTTTCTTAGGGAAGTATCCTCCATAGTGTCATCATGAGTTCCAACCCCCTCAGTGGTGGTAAGTGTTAGCTTCTCTATTTTTAGTTTTGAATACTCATGGATGATCTTTGATAGAATCAATTTCTTGTGCCACTCTTAAGGGTTTTATTCCACTTGTCACCATTATCATGACTTGTTTTGGAAAATTAATCCTCCTAGCATGACATAGCTCACCCCATCCATCTCTCTCATGCATCTACAACTAATCTTCATATTGATGGCACATGTCCTTATGCCTCTTAAACTTCTCTTCTCTACCTCTTCTTCAAAGTTAAATAAATTGAGACATTTTGGCTATTATAGGGGGACCACATTTATGGTATGGCAATGTCATGATAAAATGACATTGCAATTTGATTTTGAATATTGAATACAAGACCAATTCTGAGTTTGTGAACTTTTGTCTGAGTATGTGAGTGATGTATAGTGGAGCCAAGTGTTAGCATCATCCTTATGCCATTTATCTTTCATATTTGAAAAAATATTTTGATGTTAATACTTTATGTGAAGTGTGCTAAATACACTAAACTCTCTTTCATGTATGCAATTGTATCTATGGTGTGCAATCTACCCCTTAGGTCAAGTATCTTGTTGATTGTCTCAAGCATGTTACCTTCACATTGAAACACTATGTTAAGATCTTTCAATGCATGAAATTAATCTTAGAATGAATTGTTACTTAGTTTAAGTGTGATAGTTGATGGGATATATTCTTGGTGGATCAAATCTCTAGAATAGTTTATGTTTTATGTAAACTCTTGACTCTTTTCATGAATGAAGATTATATTAGGTGATAGACACTTAGAGAAAAATTTAGGGAGCTAGCCCTTTCCAATCCTAGAGACTCATTTTTCCTACAACTTCCAATAAACTTGAGGGATGATTCAAAGTTTCATCAAATTAAAGGAGATTCATAGAATGTCCTAGGGTGCATAATTTGATGACAATAGTTTTATCATACCTGGTGGGATAACTGGTCCTAATTGTTTACATGTTAAGGTGAATGTTGGTCTTGACAAGTCCAAGGTTGTAGAAATGTTCTTAATCAAAAATTTGGAAACACTAAAAGGTGAGAATCTCTAGTTTTAGATCAAGTTTTCCATAGTATACTTCATGGCCCTTACTAGATCATCTTCTAGTAGGCTTTTCAATCAAGTCCCTTAGCCTAAAACTCCTCTTGAAGAACAATATCTTGAACCATTACTAACTTTTATAGATCTTGAATAAGAAGGTTTGGAAGAGGAAGAAGAGGATGTTGAAGAAATATTAGATGAAGAGGAAGAAAAATTGGCTAGAATACATCCTTTCCCATCCTTGAACACTCAAAATCTAAAGAACCTTCCTGCATATGATCATATTCCTCCTAATGATACCAAAAGTCTCCCAAATTTCAATGGAGAGGGTCATATTACCCCATCTAAGCATATTATGGATATTTTAAACTTTTATAATCTCCATAATATCACCCAAGCTAACATAGCTATTAAACTACTTGCCATGTCTCTAAAGGGGAAGGCACTTGATTGGTATAGGATATTGAAAGGTGGTTGTATTAATAATTGGGATGGATTTGGAAAGTTGTTAGTAAATAGGTTCAAAAATAAGAGTGACCATACTTCACTAATTCACCAATTTAATGTGATAAAGAGAGTTCCTAATGAATCCATGGGAGATTTCAATGAGAGATTTCAAAGAACATGGCATAGGCTACCACCTATTATGAGGCCTCTACTAAGATTTGTATTCCCCACCCATCTTAAGGCTATTGGCACTGATGTAGCAGTAATGTTTCAATCAATGGAAGGATTTATTTTACTCAAGTAATTTGAGATATACATTGAAGTGAAAAATAGTTTGATATAAGCTGGGAAATTACCTCCAAGAGTCTCCATGCCTTTTTTGTCTCATAATTTAGTTGAATCCCCAAGTATATCACAAGTTCCCAATACCAATGTCAAAACTAAAACCACTCCAAAGAAGGTAGATGATGATATAGATAAGGATGACATGATTCATTCCTTTCAAACCTAGCTCAAGCAAGCACAAATATATGTAAGTCCTCCAGCCAATCCTCAATACTATCCTCAACAAGGCAATAGACCTCCACCACAATACACTAACCAAGGAAGAGTACAAGGTTAACAAGGTTTCAATAGGCAACCCAACACCTATAATCCTATTTCCATTCTATCCACAAAGGTTGTTGTTCTAGTCCACACCAATCTAGTTCAAGGAGAGGAACATTTGGATCATTGGGGATAATCTCAAGGTCAGTTTATGCATAATGGTGGAGAAGGTAATCAGGATTTGGTAGGTTAAGAAGGATATACTCCTTATGTTACATTAAAATAAGTGAACCTCGTATAAATAGCTAATCAAGGAGGAGGTAGCAACCAAAGTACTGGTTTTATGAACTTCCAAGTAAAATATAATTATGTGTTGAATCAAAATACATCAGTTGCAACTAACACAAAGGCTAAAAATGGGGATGTAGGAGATAATCCAATAGCACAAGTGATTAAAATCAGTGTCTCTTCAAGGTCATGAAGTGTAAGTACCAATGTAATATATCCTACTAGTCACACTACTCCTCAAAGTCAAAATGTGAGCAAGCCTATCAAACCTCCAATACAAGTTCAATGTCCCTCATTGCCTTCAAGAGTGAAAGGAAAGGTGATTTCTTCCCATTTAAACATTATTGAATATTTGAATAATACTAAGACAAAAATTTATATTTATGAAGTATTACATATTTCTGGCCAAAAGGAACTTCTATAAGAACAACTCTCAAGCATTAATGTAGCCCCTCAAGTTCTAAAACATAATGGTGTAACCCTTACCAACATACCTAATTATGTCCTAGAACCATCAACCAAATATAATAATCCTCCATGTTTTTACCTCACACTTATTATGGGAGACATTGATTCACAATTGCATTATGGATAGTGTGGCTAGTACCATAGTTATAGCTAAAGTGGTTGCTGATAAATTGGGACTAAAATATGAGCCTCATAGTGAGGGTGTGTTGTAGATTGATGTAACTCTAGTCAAGATGGTGGGGTTGGATAAAGTTTTTAAAGTTTTCTTATATGATTTTCCAAGTTTCCCCATATTATAAGACATTATGGTGGTTAATCTTCCATATCATTTTGTTATTTCCTTGTCAACAAACTTCATGGCTATGATTGGAAGGTATCTTGTAGCTGATTGGTCTTTTATATATTTTGAAACAAGAGATGGAGGTAAAGTAACTATAATAACACATCCCTTGGCAATGATTCACATTTAATCATATGTGGAGATAAGTTTAAATCATAATTATATGATTAGTGAGCAAAAAAAAGGTGACATTAGTGGTGAAACATCCTTTCCCCTTGAAGGTATTTTTGACTTATTTCTTGATGAGTATGGTATTGAAACTTCAGATCATGAACCCATGAACTCATAGAAGAAATTGAATTGGGATTATGTTGTACACATGAGAAGAACATTCCTATATCATCACTCACTAATGAGGATCATGAACTTGAAGGAATATGGGAAATGTTTTTTGATGGCTCTAGAAGCAAGGTAGGGGTAGGAGCTAGTGTCATGTTGGTTTATCCTTAAAATAACTAGTATTATTATTAATATATATTTCATTTTAGTTGTAATTTTAATGTGGTATAATATGAAGGCTTGGTTCATGGTCTCCAATGGGCAAAGAGAAAGGGAATTAGGAACTTGAAGGTATATGGAGATAGTGAATTGATTATACATCAAGTGAGAAACCAAGATAAAACCAAGAATCCTTTGCTTAAATCCTATAGGTATATGATGTGGGATCTAATTGAGAACTTTAATGTTTACAAAATCCAACATATACCAAGAGACTCAAATGAACATGCTGATAGGTTGGCTATGATAGGAGCACACTTTGATATAGTTGTTGATGTATGTGAAAATAAGGACTAACTTGACCTAAAATTCATTGTGAGACCTTCTATTTTAGGTAATGAAGTTTCTTGGATAGTGTTTGGATTTGATAAACACATTGTATACTTCATTAAAAATGTAGTATAATTTTCTTCAAAGAATCAAAATAAGCTTCATAATTGATATGAAGAACAAGTTATCTAGCTAAAGACAAACAAGATACCAAAGGGGCTAGTTACTTTGGAGAATGTGTGTAATGAATATGATAAAATAAGGAATGAAGGGGTAAGCATTTCTACAAAGGAAGCTAAATATTAAAGGGTTTTGATATTTAAGGACAAACTTCTAAAAATTGGTAAGATATGTTCTCTTTCTAAAATACAAGCCTTCATTAAATTGTGTAAATAATTTCATGATATATTTGCTTAGGAATATAAAGATTTGAAAGGGTTTGATCCAGGTCTATCTCATCACACCATTGAGTTAGAACCTAGAGCTAAACTAGTTAGGCAAAATCAAAGGCCTATCAATCCCAAGATAGAGGAATTAATGAAAATAGAGCTCACCAAATTGATTAAGTCTAGGGTAATTTTTCCTATAAAACACTCAATTTGGGTAGCTAACCTTGTACCTATCCCAAAGAAGAGCAAAGAGATAAAAATTTGTGTGTAATTTAGGGATCTAAATAGAGTTTCACTCAAAGATCATTACCCATTATTTCCATGGAGCCAAATTTACAAGTGGTTTCAGGTTCTCAATGCTTTTCACTACATGATGGTTATTCAGGTTATAACCAAATATTGGAAAATGAGGAGGATGAGTTCAATATAGAATTCACCACAAAATGGGGAACATTTGCATATAAAAATATGCCTTTTGGTTTGTCTAATGTTGGTGTTACCTTCCAAATGCCAATAGACACGGCCTTTAAAGATTTGATCAATAAGTTGTTGCTTGTATAGTTTGATGATATAATTGAGTTTTCCAAGGATGATTTTACCACATGAAACATCTAAGGCAAGTCTTTGAGAAGTTTAGAGAGTTTAGAATTTCTCTTAATCCAAAAAAATTTATCTTTTTTATTCATGAAGGTAAATTATTAGGTCATGTTGTGTTAAAAGAAGGCTTGTATATTCATCCTAAAAGGATTGAAGCCATTCTAGGCTTATCTTTGCCTCTACAAAAGAAAGGTTTTCAAAGTTTCTTAAGAAATATCAACTTTGTAATAAGGTTTATTCTAGGATTTTCTACTTTGGTGAAGCCTAATACAACCATGCTCAAGAATAAGTAAGCTTTTGCTTGGATAAAGGAAGGTAAAAATAATTTTGAGGCAATCAAACAAGTAATTACTGAATCTCCTACTCTCTTGAACCCAAAATTTTCCAAATATTTCATACTCTACACTTTTTCTAACTTTGACACAATCTTAGTTATGCTTATGCAAAATAATGATGAGGAAATTGAATAACCCATTACATTATTTAGTCAAGGATTGGAATATTATGAGTTCAAGTACATGTTTGTTGAGAAATAGGATCTAGATGTGATAAGAGGTTTGAAAAGGTTTAGCCACAAGTTTTCAAACAATAAAATACATGTCATGGTCTCTCATTCTAGCACTAAAGAGTTCCTTCTAAGCAAAGACCTCAATGAGAAGAGTGCTGGTTGGATCACAAAGGTAATGGAGTATGATGTTGATATCAAGGTAACAAACTTGGTAAGAGGAAATGGGTTATCTAAACATATAACTTAAAATTCTCAATGGCCAAGAGAAGAAGTCTTGGTAATCAATCTCATCCCCAACCAGCTAGTCACATACTAATTCAAAGTTGGACAGAAGATAATCATTAGTTTCCTCCAAAATGGTGATTGTCCTAATGGTTTTAACAAGTCAAAAAGAAGGTATTTTAGATTGAAAACTATTCCTTATTGTCTTGTATATGGTATTCTCTTTTGGAAGGATGTGAATGGTGTGATACTAAGGTGTGATGAAAATGATCAGTTTGGCATCTTACTAGAAAAGTTTCACAATGGTGTAGATGGAAGTCATTTCTCCCCAACAACAATAGTTGCAAATATAAAGAGGGATGGATATTATTGGCCTAGCCTTTTCAAGTATTATTACTCATGGTTTAGGAGGTGTCCTCAATTTCCCTTCTTTGTAGGCAAATAGAAACTTGTAGCCCTTCCATTAAATCCTATCCAAGTAGACCAACCTTTCATGAAATGTGGCCTTGATTTCATTGGTGTGATCAACCATCCGTCAAGAACTAGACACAAATGGATATTAAATGTTATTGATTACATCACAAGGTGGGTAGAGGTTATTACATTGAAGGAGCCAAATGAAAATTCAATCTTGGAGTTTTATGAGAGTATCAAAACAAGATTTAGGGTTCCCTATACTATCATTTTTGATAATGCACTTTCTTTCATTGGTGATAAAACTTTTGAGTAGGAAAACAAGAATGTATTTTAATTGAGTGTCTCATTAAAATATTACCCTTAAGGTACTGGATTGGCTGAGTCTACTAACAAGAATATCATCAAGATAATCAAGAGGACATTAAAGAATAATCAAAGAGCATGGCACACCAAGTTGAAGAAAACCTTATGGGATGATAGGATTAATCCTAAGTGATCAATTGGTAACTCTCCTTTTGTGCTTCTTTATGGGAGAGAAGCTAGGTTTTCCATTTCCTAAGAGCTCACTACTATAGGACTAGCACATCAAGATAGAATGCTTGAAAATGCTCCAATGGAAGTCAGATTGATATAATTAATACAACTACAAGATGCAAGGGATAATGCACATAAGAACATGGAACACCACCAAGTACTCTTGAAGAAATACTTTGATAAAATAATAAGTAAAAGAGTGTTCAAAGAAGGTGACTTGGTTCTAAAATGGGATAAGGATAAAGCAAAACTGAGTAGACATACATAGTTTGATGCTTTGTGGAGTGGCCCTTACATCATTAGCAAGTGAAAGAAAAGAAACTCCTTTCAACTGAATAAGATGAATGGAGAATAATTGCCTATCCCTATGAATGGGATAATTCTAAAGTTTTGGTATTAGTCCTTGCAGGTCTATTTTGTAAATAGTAGCATAGGTGTGTGTGTTTAGTCTAGTTTTGATTTGTTGTTGTGTTACCTAAGTGTTTTGTAATGTAGATTTATTTTATTCCTTTTGTTTGGTGTGTGTATTTGCCATTATCTATCTTGTGTAATGTTAATTATCTTTTGGTAAATCCAAGGTCTATTCATGTCATTTTGGGTCCCTATATTTGTGACTCCATGCCCAATGGAGAGATTTAGGCAACTAGTCCTAGGCATAGAAAACATGCCATACCTAGGGATCACCAAGAATGTTGGTCAAATTTCACTTCCAAGTTTGCATCTTCAAATTTGTCGGATTATAGTATTCAAATATTTCCTTTAGAAAGAGTATTTTTCATTGACCCTTAGTGAAAAAATACTAAGTGTTAATTCTTTCAAAAGGTTTGGTTTTGGTCTTTTACTAATGCCTGTGCATAGTAATGTTTTAGGTCTTTTAATTTTTGAATAAGTGTTATCTTTCATAAAGTATCAAATTATTTTAGAAATTTTTTTTGAGACAAACTTCCTGAATGGCATTTGTAACTTCTCCAAAGGGCACTTTTCAAGTAGGATGCCCTAAAAAAAAGTCCAAAGGGTTTTTTCCTTTTAAATAGTCCATTTCAACTTTTCCAAATGGATCATTTCAATTTTTATAAAAGTCATTTTCAAATTTTTGAAATGTACATACATTTTTTGAATGGGCACTTGCATTTTCAAAGGATCATCTTCAATTTTTTGAAGGGTACTTTACAACTTTTCCTAAGGATAATTCTCTGAGAAGTTACCCTATGTATTTTTATAAATGATATCTTTTCAAAGCTGAAGGGTAATTTGAAACTTTTTTAAGGGTAATTTTTCCTTCTGAAGGGTCCAATTTGACTTTTCCAAAGAGTTATTTTGCAGGAAAATGGACCAAACAAAAATTATGAAGGGTACTTTGTAACTTTTCCAAAGGATACCTTCCAACTAAAATGATCCTCTGTAAAGTTTCTAAAGGGTATTTTTTGGGCAAGTGTCCTTTTGAAATGGTCCATTTCATAAATTACAAAGGGCCAAAAAAAATTATGAAGGAATTATTTTAGAAAGATAGCTTGAATGATTTCTTTTGCAAAAAAGTGTTGAGACAAAAAGTTCAAAGGAAAAAAGTGTCAAATTCTTGCAGAGAAAGTGCCCAAAACAATTTCCTTAAAGGGTAATTTTATCTAAGAAGTTTCCTCAATAGTTTTTTTGAATTTTACCCTCTATAATGAAGAGGACAAAAAAAAAGGGCTGAAGGAAATATTCAGGAATTTTTTTTGAGCATAGCCATTGCTTTTCAGATAAAGATGATAGCCCATAGAAAGTCAATTTTAGACTATGAAGAATAATCATTGGTATTCAAAAAAATATGATTTCCTAAATAAATTCAATTTTAAACTAAAAAAAATAGCTATTTATATTCAAAATACTTTTTGATAACATGAGAACAATCATGGAGGTAAAAAATAGTTGAATCCTAAGCATTTGGTGTAGACAAAGTAAGCAAAATGGATAGGTTGATAGTTCAAGTCATTGCTTCCATAAATTAGATAACTATAGGTGTCTAAAGGATATTTAGTAGTTATAAATAACATTTTATAACTATCATCATGATTTCCATCTACCTCAATGGTTCTATGTGTCATGTTCTCTATTTTTAGTTTTGAACACTCATGGATGATCTTTGATAGAAGTAGTTTCTTGTGCCACACCTAAAGGTTTTTTACCACTTGTCACCATTCTCATGAATTATTTTGGACAAGTAAACCTATTTTCATGACATATCTCACACCATCCATCTATATCATGCATTTGTAATTGATCCTCATATTGATGACACATGTCCTTATGCCTCTTAAACTTCTCTTCTCTACCTCTTCTTTTAAGTTCTATAAATTGAGACATTTTGGATATTATAGGGGGAACACATTTTTGGTATGTAAAATCCCTACTAAATTTAAATTTTACTTTGCTTTTGAGCATTGAATATAAGACCAAGTATGAGTTTGTGAACTTTTATCTGAGTATGTGAGTGATGTGTAGTGGAACCAAGTGATAGCATCATCCTTACTCCCTTTATCCTTCATGTTTGAAAAAAGGTTTTGATGTTAATAGGTCATGTGAAGTGTGTTAATTTCACTAAAATATCTTTCAAATAAGTTATTGTATCTATGGTGTGTAATCTTCCCCTTAGGTCAAGTATCTTGTTGATTGTCTTAAGCATGTTACCTTCACATTGAAACACTATGTTAAGATCTTTAAATGCATGGAATTAGTCTTAGAAAGAATTGTTACTTATTATAAGTGTGATATTAAATGGGATATATTATTTTTGGATCACCTCTCTATAATAGGTTCTATTTTATGTAAACTTTTCACTCTTTTCATGAACAAGCATTATATTAGGTGATAGACACTTAGAGAAGAATTCAGGGAGCTATCCCTTTCCAATAATAGAGACTTATATCTCTTATAAGTTCCTATAAACATGATGGATGATTCAATTTTAAATAAAATTAAAGGATCTTCATAAAATGTCTTGGGGTACACAATTTGATGAAAATAGTTCTAGCACACCTAGTGGGACAACTGGTCCTAATTATTTACATGTCAAGTTGAATGTTGGTCTTGATAAGTCTAATGTTGTAAAATTGTTCTTAATATAGCATTTGGAAAATCTAAAAGGTGAGAACCTATAGTTTTAGATAAATTTTTCTATAGTATACTTCATGGTCCCTACTAGATCATCTTCTAGTAGGCTTTTCAATCAAGTCCCTCAACCTAAAACTCCTCTTGTAGAATAACACCCTAAACCATTCCTCACCTTTATAGATCTTGAACAAGAAGGATTTTAAGAGGAAGAAGAGGAGGTTTAATAAATATTAGATTAAGAGGAAGAAGAAATTTTTAGAAGACATCCTTTCCCATCCTTCAACACCCAAAATCCAATTAACCTTCCTACGTATGATCCTATTCCTCCTAATTCTAAAAAAAGTATCCCTAATTTCAATGGAGAGGGTCCTATTACCCCATCTAATCATATTAGTGATATTTTAAAATTTTACAATTTCCACAATATCACCTAAGTTAACATAGCTATTAGACTACTTGCAATGTCTCTAAAGTGGAAGGCACTTGATTGGTATATGACATTGGAAGGTGGTTGTATTAATAATTGGGATGGATTTGGAGAGTTGTTGGTAAAAAGGTTCAAAATAAGAGAGACCATACTTCAATAATTCACCATTTGTAAATAGAGGTCTAAATGAATCCAATGGAGATTTCAATGGGAGATTTCAAAGATCATGGCATAGGTTGCCACCTATTATGAGGCCTCCTCCAAGATTTTTATTCCCCACCTATCTTAAGGCTATTGGCATTGATGTTTTAGTAATGGGGAAATCAATGGATGGATTTACTTTACTCGTGGTGTATGAGATAGCCACTGAAGCTGATAATAGTTTGATGCAAGCTAGGAAATTACCTCCAAGAGCCTCCATGCCTTTGTTGTCTCATAATTTAGTTAAATCCCCAAGCATAGCACAAGTTCCCAATACCAATGTCAAAATGAAAACCACTCCCAAGAAGGTAGATGATGCTATAGATAAGGATGAGATGATTCATTCCTTGCAAACCCAACTCAAGTAAGCACAAATGTATGCAAGTGCTCCACCCAATCCTCAATACTATCCTCAACAAGGATATATACCTCCACCCCTATACACTAACCAAGGAAGAGGACAAGGTTAACAAGGTTTCAATATAAATACCAACACCTATAATCATAATACCATTCCATCCACAAAGGTTATTGTTTTAGTCCACACCAATCTAGTTTAAGGAGAACATTTGGATCATTGGGGGAAATATCAAGGTTAGTTTAAGCATAATGGTGGAGAAGGTAATCAAGCTTTGGTATCTAAATAAGGAGATATTCATTATGTTATATCAGAAGAAGTGAATCTCATGTAAAGAGATGTTCAAGGAGAAGGTATCAGCCAAAGTACTAGTTTTATGAACTTCTTATGTGTTGAATCAAAATACATCAATTGTAACCAACACAAGGGATAAAAAGAGGGATTTAGGAGATACTCCAGTAGTGAAAGTGATTATAATTAGTGTCTCTCCAAGGTCATGAAGTGAAAGTACCAATATAATAGATCCTACTAGTCATACTACTAAAATTAATAATGTGAGCACGCCTGCTAAACCTCCAATACAATAATTTCAATCTCCCTCATTATTTTCAAGAGTACAAGAAAATCTGATTTTTTTCCCTTTAAACATTATTGACTCTTTGAATAATACAAAGACAATCATTTCTCTTTGGGAATCATTGCATATGCCTAGCTAAAAGTAAATTCTACAAGAATAACTCTCGAGCATTCATGTAGCCCCTCAATTTCCAAAGCATAATGGTGTAGCCCTTACCAACACACCTAATTATGTCCTAGAACCATACATTAAATATAATAATCCTCCACCTTTTTACCTCAAACTCATTATGGGAGATAAATTAGTTCATAATTGCATTGTGGATAGTGGGACCAGTACCATAGTTATGCCTAAAGTGGTTGTTGATAAATTGGGACTAAAATATGAGCCTCATATTAAGGGTGTGTTGTAGATTGATGTAACTTCAGCCAATATGGTGGGGTTGGATAAAGGTTTGAAATTCTTCTTATATAATTGCCCAAGTTTCCCCATCCTATAAGACATTATGGTGGTTGATCTTACATCTCATTTTACTTATCAAGAGACTTCATGGCTAAGATTAGAGGGTATCTTTTAGTTGATTGGTATTTTATATCTTTTAGAACAAGATATCAAACTTAGGAAACTATAATAACATATCCCTTAGCAAGGTTCCACATTGAAACATATATGGAGACAAGTTCAAATCAGAATTATACGATTAGTGAGCAAGAAGAAGGTGCCATTAGTGGTGAAACGTCCTTTCCTCTTGAAGGTATTTTTGACATCTTTCTTGATGAGTATGGTATTTAAACTTATGATCATGAACCCTATTAATTCATAGAAGAAACTTAATTAGGAGTATATTATATGCATGAGAAGAACATTTTTGTACCATCACTCACTAATGAAGATCATGAACTTGAAGGAATATGGGGAATGTTTTTTATGGCTCTAGAAGCAAAGTAGGGGTAGGATCTAGTGTCATGTTGGTTTATCCTTCAATTAACAAATATTATTCTTCATATAAATTCCATTTTATTTATAATTTCAATGCGGGAGAATATGAAGGATTGGTTCATGGCCTCCAGTGGATAAAGATAAAGTGAATCAAGAACTTAAAGGTATATGGAGATAGTGAATTGATTATACATCAAGTGAGAAACCAAGATACAACCAAGAACCCTTTTCTTAAATCCTACAGGCATAGGGTGTGTGATCTAATTAAAAACTTTGATGCTTTCAATATCCAACATTTACCAAGAGACTCAAATGAACATGCTAACATGTTAGATGTGATAGGAGCACACTTTGATATAGTTGTTGATGTATGTGAAGAGAAGGACCAAACTCACATCAAAGTATTTGTTATACCTTATATTCTAGATAATTAACTATCTTGGCAAGTGTTTGAGAGCTATAAACACATTGTACACTTCATTAAAAATGAAGCATAATTTTCTTCAAATAATCCAAAGAAGCTTCACAATCAATATGAAGAACAAGTTATCCAGCTAAAGACAAACAAGATAACAAAGGGGATAGTTACTTTGGAGAATATGTTCAATGAATATGATCAAATAAGGAAGGAAAGGGTAAGCATGTCTAAAAAGGAATAGAACTAAGAAAGGGTCTTGATATTTAAGGACAAACTTCTAAAAATTATTTAGATATGTCCTCTTTCTGAAAGACAAGCCTTCATTGAATTATGTAAAGAATTTCATGATATATTTGATAGGGAATACAAGGATATGAAAGGGTTTTATCTAGGTCTATCTCATCACAGCATTGATTTAGAACCTATAGCTAAACCTGTTAGGAAAAATCAAAGGCATATCAATCCCAAGATAGAGGAACTAATGAAAAAAGAGCTCACCAAATTGATTGAGTTTAGGATTATTTTCCCTATCAAATAATAAATTTGGGCAGCTAACCTTGTACCTATTCAAAATAAGAGTGGATATATCAAAATTTGTATGTAATTTAGGGATTTAAATACAGTTTCACTCAAAGATCATTACCTACTACCTTCCATGGAGCAGATTTTACAAGTGGTTTCAGGTTCTCAACACTTTTCATTACTTGATGGCTATTCAAATTATAACCAAATATAGGTGAATGAGGAGGATCAATTCAAGAAAATATTTTCCACAAAATGGGGAACATTTGAATATAGAAATATGCCTTTTGGTTTGTCTAATGCTGGTGCTACCTTCTAAAGGGCAATAGACATGGCCTTTAAAGGTTTGATCAATAAATTTTTGCTTGTATACCTTGATGATATAACTATGTTTTCAAAGGATTTGAATGACCACATGAAACATCTAAGGCAAGTCTTTGAGAAATTTAGATAGTTTGGAGTTTCTCTTAATCCAAATAATGTATCTTTGTTATTCATGAAGGCACATTATTGGGTCAAATTATTTTAAAAGAAGGCTTGTCTATTAATCCTAAAAGGATTGAAGCCATTCAAGGCTTGTAAACTTTCTTAGGCAAGATCAACTTTGTAAGAAGTTTTAATATAGGATTTGCTAATTTGGTGAAGCATATTACAACCATGCTCAAGAAGAACCAAGGTTTTTCCTAGATAAAGGAAGGCAAGAACAATTTTGAGGCAATCAAATAAGCAATTAACTAATTTATTACTCTCTTGAACCCAAAATTTTCCAAGTATTTCCTACTCTACACTTTTTCCAACCTTGACACAATCTCATATATGCTTGAGTAAAAAATTTATGAGGAAATTAAACAACTGATTGCATTCTTTAGTCAAGGATTTTAATATTATGAGTTCAAGTACACATTTGTTAAAAATCAGGCTCTAGTTGTGATAAGAGGTTTGAAAAGGTTCAGGCACATGTTTTCAAATAAAAAATACATGTCATGGTCTCTCATTCTATCACCAAAGACTCCCTCCTAAGCAAAGACCTCAATGAGAAGAGAGCTAGGTTGATCACAAAGGTAATGGAGTATGATTTTGATATCAACGTAACAAAATTGGTAAGAGGAAATGGGTTATGTGAACATCTAGCTTAAAATATTCAAGGGCCAAGGGAAGAAGTCTTGGTCAATCAAGCTCATCCCCAACCAACTGGTCACATACTAATTCAAAGTTGGAAACAAGACATCATTGACTTACTCTAAAATGGTGATTGTCCTAATGATTTGAACAAGTCACAAAGAAGGTATTTTAGATTGCAAACTATTCCTTATTGTATTATAGATGGTATTTTATTTTAGAAGGATGTGAATGGTGTGATACTAATGTGTGTTGATAATGATTAGTTTGTCCTCTTGCTGGAAAAGTTTCAAAATGGTGTAGATGGAGGTCATTTCTCCCCAAAAACAATAGTTGTAAAGATAATGAGGGCTAGGTATTATTGGCCTATTCTTTTCAAGGATTTCTACTCTTGGGTTAGGATGTGTCCTCAATGTCCCTTATTTGTACGAAAATAAAAACTTATATCCCTTTCATTAAATCCTATCCAAGTAAACCAACCTTTCATATAATAGGGCCTTGATTTCATTGGTGTGATCAACCCTCCATCAATTGCTAGACACAAATGGATATTGACTTCTACTGATTACTTCACAAGGTGGGTAGAGGTTGTTGCATTGAATAAGGCAAATTAAAATACAATCTTAGAGGTTTATGAGAGTATCACAACAATATTTGGGGTTCCCTATATTATCATTTTTGATAATACAGTTGCTTTTATAGGTGATAAAAAATTTGAGTAGGCAAATAGAAATGGAGTTTACTTGAGTACCTCATCCAACTATTACCCTTAAGGTAATGGATTGGCTGAGTTTACTAGCAAGAATCTCATCAATATCATCAAGAGGACATTGGAGAACAATCAAAGAGAATGGCACACCAAGTTGAAGATAGCCTTTTGGGTTGACAAGATTACTCCTAAGAGATCAATTGGTAACTCTCCTTTTGTTCTTGTTTATGGGAGAGAATCTAGGTTTTTCATCTCTGAAGAGCTCCCTACTCTAGGACTTGCACATCAACTAGAAATGTTTGAAAATGCTCTAATGGAAGTCATATTGATAGAACTAATACAACTATAAGAAGCAAAGTATAATTCATATAATACCATAGAGCACCACCAAGTAATCTTGAAGAAATCCTTTGACAAAATATCAAGTACAAGAGTGTTCAAAGAAGGTGACTTGGTTCTAAAATGCGATGAGGATAAAACAAAATTGGGTAGACATTAAAAGTTTGATGCTTTGTGGAGTGACCCTTATATCATTAGCAAGTAAAAGAAAAGAAACTCCTTTTAGTTGACCAAGATGAATGGAGAAGAATTTCCTACCCCTATGAATGGGATACATTTAATGTTCTACTATTAGTCCTTTCAGGTCTATTTTGTAAATAGTAGTATAGGTGTGTGTGTTTAGTCTAGTTTTGGTTTGTTGTTGTGTTCCCTAAGTGTTTTTTAATGTAGATGTATTTTATTCCTTTTGTTTGGTGTGTGTCATTTCCCTTATGTGTATTGTGTAATTCCAATTATCTTATGGTAAATCCAAGGTCTATTCAACTCATTTTGGGTGTCTATATGCATGAATCCATGCCCAATGGAGAGATTTAGGCAACTGGTCTTAGGCATAGCAGGCATGCCATACCTAGGGATCACCAAGAATGTTGGTTAAATATCACTTCCAAGCTTACATCTTAAAATTTAGCCAAGTACAGTATTCAAAAATTTCATTCACAAAGAGTTTCTCATTGAGCCTTAGTAAAAAATACCAAGTGTTATTTCTTTCAAAAAGTTTGGTTTCGGTCTTTTACTAAATCCTGTGTTATTTCTTTCAAAAAGTTTGGTTTCAGTCTTTGACTAAGTGTTATCTTTCATAAAGTATCAAATTTTTTTAGAAATTTTTTTTGAGACAAACTTCTTGAAGGATAGCTGCAACTTCTTTGAAGGGTACTTTTCAAGTAGGATGCCCTAAATAAAAAGTTTGAAGGGTATTTTCCTTTCAAACGGTCTAGTTCAACTTTTATGAAGGGATCATTTCAATTTTTTTGAAAGTCATTTTCAACTTTTTGAAAGGTACTTAGATTTTTTGAAGGGGAACTTACATTTTTGAAGGATCATCTTCAATTTTTTGAAGGGTAATTTACAACTTTTCCTAAGGATAAGTCTTTGAGAAGTTACCCTACACATTTTTTTGAAAGATATCTTTTCAAAGTGGAAGGGTACTTTTCAACTATTTTGAAGGGTACTTTTTCCTTCTAAATGGTCCAATTCAACATTTAAAAATAGTTCTTTTGTAGGAAAATATACCAAATGAAAATTCCAAAGGGTACTTTGCAACTTTTTTGAAGGGTACCTTGCAGCTGAAATGGTCCTTTATAAAGTTTCTCAAGGGCAATTTTTGGGCAAGTCTCCTTTCCAGATGGTCCATTTCACAAATTCCAAAGGGCCAAACAAAAATTCTGAAGGAATTCTTTCATAAAAATATCTCAAATGAATTCTTTTAGAAAAAATTGTTGAGACAAAAAGTTTGAAGGAAAAAAGAGTTGAATTCTTACAGAGAAAGTGCCTAAAACAATTTCACCATAGGGTAATTTTCTCAAGTGTACCCCATAGTTTATCTAAAGGGTACCCCTCTATAACAAAGAGGACCAAACAAAGATGATGGCCCACATAAAGTATATTTTAAACTATGAAGAATAGCCATTTCCAATCAAATAAAGATGATAGCCTATAGAAAGTTGATTTTAAACTATAGAGAATAGCCATTGTTATTCAAAAGACTTGGCAAGAAAATGAGAGTAGATGTAGAGGTAAGAAATGGTTGAATCCTAAGCATTTGGTATAAATAAAGCAAGAAAAATAGATACATTGATGGTTCAATTCATTGATTCCACAAAATTGATAACTATAGGTTCTAAAGGATAGCTAGTATTTACAAAGAACATTTTCTAGCTGTCATGATGAGTGACATCCCCCTTAATGGTGTTATGTGTTAGCTTCTCTATTTTTAGTTTTGAACACTCATGGATGATCTTTGATAAAATTAGTTTCTTATGCCACTCCTAAAGGTTTTATGGCACTTGTCACCATTCTCATGACTTGTTTTAGACAAGTAAACCTCTTGGCATGACATGGCTTTCCCCATCTACCTCTCTCATGCATAATTAATTGATCTTAATATTGATGAAACATGTCCTTATGCCTCTTAAACTTCTCTTCTCTACCTCTTCTTCAAAGTTCTATAAATTAAGACATTTTGGCTATTGTAGGGGGACCACATTTTTGGTATGGAAAATCCCTACTAAAATGACATTGCACTTTGATTTTGAACATTGAATATAAGACCAGTTTTGAGTTTGTGAACTTCTATCTAAGTATGTGAGTGATTTATAGTAGAGCCAAGTTATAACATCATCCTTACTCCCTTTATCCTTCATGTTTGAAAAAAGGTTATGATGTTGATAGGTCATATGAAGTGTGTTAAATGCACTAAACTCTATTTCAAGTATGTAATTTTATCTATGGTTTGCAATCTTCCCCTTAGGTCAAGTATCTTATTGATTGTCTCAGACATGTTACCTTCACATTGAAACACTATGTTTAGATCTTTCAATGCATGGAATTAGTCTTAGAAAGCATTATTACTTAGTAGAAGTGTGATATTTAGTGTGATATATTCTTGGTAGACCAGCTCTCTAGAATACTTTCTATTTTCTGTAAACTCTTGACTCGTTCCATAAATAAGCATTAGATTAGGTGATAGACACTTATGGAATAATTTAGGGAGATATCCATTTTCAATCCTAGAGACTCATCTCTCTTAAAATTTCCCATAAACTTGAGGGATGATTCAATGTTGCTTCAAATTTAAGGAGGTTCATAGAATGTCCTAGAGTACACAATTTAATGACAACAACTCTAGCACACATGATGGGACAACTGGTCCTAATTGTTTACATGTCAAGGTGGATGCTAGTCTTAAAAATTCCAAGGTTGTGTAAGTGTTGTTAATCTAGAATTTCGTGACTCTAAGAGGTGAGAACCTCTTGTTGTATATTAAGTTTTCCATAGTATACTTCATGGTCCTTACTATATTATCTTCTAGTAGGGTTTTCAATCAAGTTCCTTACCCTGAAACTCCTCTTGAAGAATAACACCCTGAACCATTCCTAACCTTTAGAGATCATGAACAAGAAGGTTTGAAAGAGGAAGAAGAGGAGTTTGAAGAAATAGTAGATCAAGAGGAAGAACAAATGGCTAGAAGATATCCTTTTCCATCCTTCAAAACTAAAAATCCAATTAACCTTCATGCATATGATCTTATTCCTCCTAATGCTACCAACAGTCTCCCCAATTTCAATCAAGAGGGTCCTATTATCCCATCTAAGTACATTCAAGATATTTCAATCTTTTAACAATTTCCACAATATCACCCAAGCTAACATAGCTAGTAGACTATGTTTCATGTCTCTAAATGGGAAGTTGCTTGATTGGTATAAGACATTGGAAGGCAGTTGTATTAATAATTAGGATGTCTTTGGAGAGTTTTTGGTAAATAGGTTTGAAAATATGAGTGACCATGCTTCACTAATTCACCAGTTGAATGTGATAAAGAGAGGTCCTAATGAATCCATGGGGGATTTCAAAGAACATGGCATAGGATACCACCTATTATGAGGCCTCCTCCAAGAATTGTATTCCCCAGCTATCTTAAGGATATTATAACTAATGTAGCAGTAATGTTTCAATCAATGGAAGGATTTAATTTACTCGAGGCTTATGAGATAGCCACTGAAGCTGAATATAATTTGATATAAGCTAGGAAATTACCTCTAAGAGTCTCCATGCCTTTATTGTCTCATAATTTAGTTGAATCCCCAAGCATAACACAAGTTCCCAATACTAGTTTAAAAACTAAAACCACTCCCAAGAAGGTAGATTATGTTATAGATAAGGATGAGATCATTCATTCCTTGCAAGCTCAACTCAAGCAAGCATAAATGTATGCAAGTGCTCCACCTAATCCTCAATACTATCCTCAACAATGATATACACCTCCACCCCAATACACTAACCAAGGACGAGGACAAGGTCAAGAAGTTTTCAATAGACATACTAACACCTATAATCCGAATTCCATTCCATTCACAAAGGTTGTTGTTCTAGTCCACACCAGTCTAGTTCAAGGAGAGGAACATTTGGATCATTGCGGCAAACCTGAAGGTAATTTTATGCATAATTGTGGAGAAGGAAATAAAGATTTTAGAGATTAATAATGAGATACTCCTCATGCTACATTAGAATAAGTGAATCTCATGTAAAGAGATGTTCAAGGAGAAGGTATCAGCTTAACTACTAGTTTTATGAACTTCCAAGTAGAAGACAATTATGTGTTGAATAAAAATATATCAATTCCAAAAAATATAAGGGATAAAATTTGGGCTTAAGGAGATACTCAAATATAAAAATTGATTCCAAGTATTTCCTCTCAAATGTCACAAAGTGCAAGTACTAATGTAATAGATCCTACTAGTCACACTACTCCTCAAAGTCATAATATGAGCAATCCTTCAAAACCTCCAATACAACAAGTTCAATCTCCTTCAATGCCTTCAAGAGTACAAGAAAATATGATTTCTTCCCCTTTAAAAATTATTTACTCTTTTAGGAATACCAAGATAATCATTTCTCTTTGGGAATTATTGCATATTCCTGGCCAAAAGGAACTCCTACAAGAACAACTCTCAAGCATTCATGTAGACCCTCATGTTCCAAAATACAATGGTGTATCCCTTACCAACACACCTAATTATGTCCTAGAACCATCTACCAAATCTAATAATCCTCCACATTTTTACCTCACACTCATTGTGGGAGACAAATTGGTTCACAATTGCAATGTGGACAGTGGGGCTAGTACCATAGTTATGCCTAAAGTGATTGCTGAAAAATTGGGACTAAAATATGAGCCTCATAGTAAGGGTGTGTTGTAGCTTGATGGAACTCTAGACAAGATGGTGGGGTTAGCTAAATTTTTGAAAGTATTCTTACATGATTGTCCAAGTTTCCCCATCCTATAAGACATTGTGGTGGTTGATCTTCCATCTCATTTTGCTATTTGCTTGTCAAGAGACTTCACAGCTAAGATTGTAGGGTATATTATAGCTAATTGGTCTTGTATAGATTTTAAAACAAGATATGGAGATAAATTAACTCCAATAACACATCCCTTGTCAAGGTTTCACATTGAACCATATGTGGAGACAAGTTTAAATCAAAATTGTATGATTAATGAGCAAGAAGAAGGTGCCATTAGTGGTGAAACATCCTTTCCCATTGAAGGTATTTTTGATCACTTTCTTGATGAGTATGGTATTGAAACTTATGATCATGAACCTTATGAATTCATAGAATAAACTAAATTAGGAGTATATTATATGCATGAGATGAACATTCCTATACCATCACTCACTAATGAGGTTCATGAACTTGAAGGAATAAGGGAAATGTTTTTTGATGGCCGTAAAAGCAAAGTACGGGTAGGAGCTGGTGTCATGTTGCTTTCTCCTTCAAAGAACTAGTATTATTCTTAATATAGATTCCATTTTAGTTGTATTTTAAATGCAGTAGAATATGAAGGTTTGGTTCATGGCCTCCAATGGGAAAATAAAAAGGAAATGAAGAACTTGAAGGTATATGGAGATAGTGAATTGATTATACATCAAGTGAGAAACAAAGCTACAACCAACAACCCTTTGATTAAATCCTATAGACATAGGGTGTGGGATCTAATTGAGTAATTTTATGCTTTCAATATCCAACATATACCAAGAGACTCAAATGGACATGATGATAGGTTGGATGTGATAGGAGGACACTTTGATATAGTTTCTGATGTAAGTGAAGAGAAGGACCAACCTCACATAAAAGTCATTATTATAAATTACATTCCAGATAATGAAATTAAGTGTCTTGGAAAGTGTTTGAGAGTGATAAACACATTGTACACTTCATTGAAAATGAAGTAAAATTTTATTCAAAGAATCAAAAGAAGCTTCACAATTATTATGAAGAACAAGTTATCCATTTGAAGACAAACAAGATACCAAGGGAGAAGTTACTTTGGAGAATGTGTTCAATGAATATGATCAAAGAAGGAAGGAAAGGGAAAACATGTCTACAAATGAATATAAATACGAAAGGGTCTTTATATTTAAGGATAAATTTCTAAAAATTAGAAAGATATGTTCTCTTTCTAAAAGATAAGCCTTCATTAAATTGTGAAAAGAATTTCATGATATATTTTCTTGGGAATAAAAGGATTTGAAAGGGTTTTATATGGGCCTAGATCATCACATAATTGAGTTAGAACCTAGAGATAAACTAGTTATGCAAAATAAAAGGCCTATCAATCCCAAGATAGAGAAACTAATGAAAAAAGAGCTCACCAAATTGATTGAGTTTAAGATTATTTTTCCTAACAAACACTCAATTTGGGTAGCTATCCTTGTACCCATTCAAAATAAGAGTGGATAAAATAGACATTATGTGGACTTTAGGGATCTTAATAGAGTTTCACTCAAATATCATTACCCACACCTTCCATGGAGCAGATTTTACAAGTGGTTTCAGGTTCTCAACACTTTTCATTACTTGATGGATATTTAGGTTATAACCAACTATTGGTGAATGAGGAGGATAAGATAAAGACAAAATTCAACACAAAATGGGGAACATTTTCATATATAAATATGTCTTTTGGTTTGTCTAATGCTAGTGCTACCTTCCAAAGGGCAATGGACATGGCCTTTAAAGGTTTGATCAATAAGTTTTTAGTTGTATACCTTGATGATATAACTGTGTTTTCCAAAGATGCTAATGACCACATGAAACATCTAAGGCAAGTCTTTGAGAAGTGTATATAGTTTGGAGTTTCTCTTAATCTAAAATAATGTATCTTTTTTGTTCATGAAGGAAAATTATTGGGTCATGTTGTGTTAAAATAAGGCTTCTCTATTGATCCTAAAAGGAATGAAGCCATTCTGGCTTGTCTTTACCTCTACACAAGAAAGGATTAAAAAGTTTCTCAGGCATGATCAACTTTTTAAGAAGGATTATTATAAGATTTTCTACTTTGGTGAAGCCTATTACAACCATGCTGAAGAAGAACCAAGATTTTACTTGGATAAAGGAAGGTAATAAAAATTTTGAGGCAATCAAACAAGCAATTACCTCATCTCCTACTCTCTTGAACCCAAAAATTTCCAAGGATTTCCTACTCTACACTTTTGCTAACCTTGACACAATCTCAGCTATGCTTATTTAAAAGAATGATGATGAAATTGAACAACCCATTGCATTCTTTAGTCAAGGAGTGGAAGATTATGAGTTCAAGTACATTTTTGTTGAGAAGTAGGCTATATCTATGATAAGAGGTTTGATAAGGTTTAGGAACATGTTTTCAAATAAATAAATACATGTCATGGTCTCTCATTCTAGCACCAAAGAGTTCCTCCTAAGTAAAGACCTCAATGAGAAGAGAGTTGGGTGGATCACAAAGGTAATAGAGTATGATGTTAATATCAAGGTAAAAAAATTGGTAAGATGAAAGGGGCTATGTGAACATTTAGCTTAAAATCTTCAAGGGCCAAGGGAAGAAGTCCTGGTCAATCAATCTCATCCCCAACTATTTGGTAATATACGAATTCAAAGTTGGACACAAGACATCATTAGTTTCATCTAAAATGGTCATTATCCTAATGGTTTGAAAAAGTCACAAAGAAGGTATTTTAGATTACAAACTATTCCTTGTTGTCTTGTAGATGGCATTCTCTTTCAGAAGGATGTGAATGTTGTGATACTAAGGTGTGTTGACAATGATCAGTTTGGCATCTTGCTGGAAAAGTTTCACAATGGTTTAGATGGAGGTCATTTCTCCCCAAAAACAATAGCTACAAAGATAATGAGGGATAGATATTATTGGCCTATCCTTTTTAAGGATTACTACTCTTGGGTTAAGAGGTGTCCTCAATGTCCCTTCTTTGTAGGCAAATAAAAACTTACAAGACTTCCATAAAATCTTGTATAAGTAGACCAACCTTTCATGTAATGAGACTTTGATTTCATTGGTGTGATCAACCCTCCATCAAGTGCTAGATATAAATGGATATTGACTACTGTTGATTGATTCACAAGGTGGGTAGAGGATGTTACATTGAAGGAGGTGAATGAAAATGTAATATTGGAGTTTTATGAGAGTATAATAACAAGATTTGGGGTTTGTTATACTATCATTTATGATAATGTACTTTTTTTTATAGGTGCTAAGACTTTTGAGTTGGTAAAAATGAATGGAGTTTAATTGAGTACCTCATCCATCTATTAACCTTAAGGTAATAGATTGGCTGAGTTTACTAACAAGAATCTCATCAAGATCATCAAGAGGACATTGGAGAATAATCAAAGAGCAATGCAAACCAAGTAGAAGACAACCTTATGGGCTGACAGGATTACTCCTAAGAGATCAATTGGTAACTCTCCTTTTGTGCTTATTTATGGTAGAGAAGCTAGGTTGTCCATCTCTTAAGAGATCCCTACTCTAGGACTTGCACATTAGCTAGAAATGCTTGAAAATGTTGTAATGGAAGCTAGATTGATAGAACTAATATAACTACAAGAAGTAAGGGATAATGCACATAAGACCATGGAACACCACCAAGTACTCATGAAGAAATCCTTTGATCAAAGAGCAAGTATAAGAGTGTTCAATTAAGATGACTTGGTTCTAAAATGGGATGAGGATAGAGCAAAACCAAGTAGACATATAATTCTTGATGATTTTTTGAGTGGCCCTTACATCATTATTAAGTGAAATAAAAGTAACTCCTTTCAGTTGACCAAGATGATTGGAGAAGAATTTCCTATCCCTATGAATGGGATACTTCTAAAGTTCTATTATTAGTCCTTAAAGGTCTATTTTTTAAATAGTAGCATAGGTGTGTGTGTTTAGTCTAGTTTTTATTTGTTGTTGTGTTCCCTATGCATTTTATAATGTAGATTTATTTTCTTCCTTTTATTTATTGTGCATCTTTGCCCTTATGTGTCTTGTGTAATGTCAATTATATTTTGGTAAATCCAAGGTATGTTCAAGTCATTTTGGGTGCCTATATTTGTGACTCCATGCCCAATGGAGAGATTTAGAAAAATGGTCGTAGGCATCGCAAGCATGCCATACCTAGGGATCACCAAGAATGTTGCTCAAATTTCACTTAATAGATTGCATTTTCAAATTTGGCCAAGTACAATATTCAAAAATTTCCTTCAAAAAGAGTATTTCTCATTGAGCCTCAACAAAAAAATACCAAGTGTTATTTCTTTTAGAAATTTTTTGCTTTCATCTTTTACTAAATCTCATGCATAGTAATCTTTTAGGTCTTTTATTTTTTGACTAAGTGTTATCTTTCAAAAAATATCAAATTATTTTAGATAATTTTTTTGAGACAAACTTCCTAAAGGACACTTGCAACTTCTCTGAAGGTCACTTTTCAAGTAGGATGCCCTAAACAAAAAGTCTAAAGGGTATTTTCATTTCAAATGGTCTAGTTTAACTTTTCCAAATGGATCATTTCAATTTTTTTGAAAGTCGTTTTCAAATTTTTGAAAGGTACTTACATTTTTTGAAGGGGCATTTGCATTTTTAAATGATTGTCTTCAATTTTATGAAGGGTACTCTACAAATTTTAATAAGGATAAGTCTCTAAGAAGTTATCCTACACATTTTTCTGAAAGATATATTTTCAAAGCCAAAGGGTAATTGTCAACTTTTTTGAAGGGTACTTTTTCCTTTTGAATGGTCCAATTTAACTTTTTCAAAGGGTTCCTTTTTAGGAAAATGGACCAAACAAAAATTTTGAAGGGTACTTTCCAACTTTTTTGAAGGGTACCTTGCATCTAAAATGGTCCTCTATAAAATTTATAAAGGGTATTTTTCAAGAAAGTGTCCTTTCCATATGGTCCATTTCACAAAGTCCAAAGTGCCAAACAAAATTTTTGAAGGAATTCCTTCAGAAAGATAGCTATAATGAATTCTTTTGGAAAAAAGTTATAAGATAAAAATTTCAAAGGAAAAAAGTGCCAAATTCTTGTAGATAAAGTGCCTAAAATAATTTCCTCTAAGGGTACTTTTCTCAAGGAAGTGTCCTACATAGTTTTTTCAAAGGGTACCCCTCCATAGCGAAGAGGACCAAAAAAAAGGCCTAAGGAAATGTATGGGAAAATTGTTCGAGAATAGCCATTGCTATTCAAACAAAGATTACATCTCATAGAAAGTCAATCTTAAACTATGGAGAATAAAAATTTCTATTCAAACAAATATGATGGTCTACATAAAGTTAATTTTAAACTACTAAGAATAGATGTTAGGATCTTAGAGTACAATTTATTACTTTTGTATAAGCAACTAAATAGGGAATTGAAACCAAAAGTAATAAGTAACTAGAAATTATAAATAGCAAATAATAAGAGATACAAGAAATAACCAATCTTATATTAAACTCTTCCAAAAGGAAATACAATAAATAAATCTCTCTCTCCTCACACCTCTCAGATGTATAGTAATTATCCTTCAAGAGTTCTCTCTCTCTCTCTCTATCAATTACAATCAACTCAATCACTTAATTATTATTGTTGTACATGCTATGAGGATCTAACCCTACTATATAGTATACTACAACACTAGGGTTCATGAGCCATGCATTTTCCACCCTTAGATCCACCTCTTAAATCAAAGGCTCAAATCTGTTCTCCTAAAAATATAAAAGTTGGAAATGCACAAAATTCGGTGTTGGTCTGAAGATGATCAATGCCAGCCAACCCCTAACTAATGTCAGTCGACCCCTAACCAATGTCAGTTGGTTCTGACCAATGCTAGTTAATGTGTAAGCCCAAAAACCTCCACATAAGCTCATTGGTGAATCTTTTAGCTCCATAACTCAACAATCTCCCACTTGGAGATAAACAGCTGCACCTATACCTGTATAGCAACATCCTCTAAACATCTCTGGCTTGTTTCTCCCTCTTCAAGTTCAATCTTGAAGACCAACAAAAGTTGAATGAAGATTCAACTTCTCCTTTGTTATCAGCTTTGTTAACATATCAACATGGTTCTTATCCATATAGATCTTTTCCAGCTTCAATTGTCCATCCTCCAATACCTATCTAATGAAGTGGTACCTAAGCTGTATATGTTTGGTTCTTGAATGAAAGGCTGAATTCTTTGCCAAATGAATTACACTTTGACTATCACTGTACAATCTACAAATCTCTTTCTCCTTTCCCAACTCTTCCATGAACCAAGTCATCCAAATCATTTCCTTGCTAGCCTCTATGACTGTAATGTATTCTTCCTCTATAGTATACAAGGTAACAACCTTCTGCAACTTTGAAATCCAGCTAACCATCATTCCACCAATAGTGAACACATATCCTGTGGTGCATCTCCTACCATCCAAGTCACCTACCATATCCAAATCTACATACCCATGTAGAGAAGTGTTTGACCCTCCATAGCATAAATGCCTACTTCTGGTCCCTCTCAGATATCTAAGAATCCACTGAACTACTTTCTAGTGTTCCTTTCTTGGATTGGCCATAAACTTGTTGACAACTCCCACTGCTTGGGCAATATTTGGTCTAGTACATACCATTGCATACATCAATCTGTCAAATACTTAAGCATATGGAACTCTACTCATGTACTCAACCTCATCATGTGATTTAGGACACTATTCTTTGCTCAACTTGAAGTGTCCAGCCATAGGTGTGCTTACCAATTTTGTATCCTGCATATTGAACCTCTTCATCACCTTATTCACATAATCCTCTTGAGATAAAATCAAACTATGAGTTTTCCTATCTCTCTTAATACTCATGCCAAGGATTTTCTTTGCTGCTCCTAAATCCTTCATGGCAAATGTGTGAGCTAATTTTACCTTAAGCTCAGTAATTTTCTGCATGTGTGAACCTGCAACAAGCATATCATCTACATATAGTAACATGATAATATAACTACCATTATCTAATCTGTTAAAATAAACATAATGGTCAGATTAACATTTACTAAAGCCATGCTCTATCATAAACCTGTCAAACTTCAAATACCATTGTCTTGGAGCTCGCTTAAGACCACATAAGATTTTCTTCAACCTGCACACAAGTTTCTCCTTACCTTTGACCTCAAAACCTTTTGACTGATCCATATATATCTCTTCATCCAAATCTCCATGAAGAAATGTTGTCTTAACATCAAGCTACTCAAGATGTAAATCCTCAATATCAACTAAAGATAATATAGTCTGAATAGAAGTCATTTTTACTACAGGAGAAAAAAATTCACCAAAATCAATACCTAGTTTTTGTGCAAATCCCTTTACTACCAACCTAGCCTTATATCTCATTTTTCCATTCTCTCCTTCCTTTAACTTGTATACCCATTTGTTTTTCAGTACTTTCTTTTTGGCTGGCAACTCAACCAAATCCCACGTATGGTTCTCTTCCAAGGAATCAATTTCCTCATTCATGCCATGCTCCCACTATTTCCTAGATTCTACCTGCATTGCCTCATCAAAACTTTCTAGTTCTCCACCATCAGTGAGCAACAAGTAGTATAAAGAAGGGGAATAATGAATTTGAGGTTTACTTACCCTTTCAAACCTCCTTATGGGCATTTGAGACTCATTTATAGCTTGCTATTTTCCCAAATTTCCTTTTGACAGTGACCAATCCCGGTCATCTCTGATCGATGTCAGTCTGCACCTGACCGATGCCAATTCCTCCTGATGGACATCGGTTTCCACCTAACCGACGTTGATCTCCACATGACCGACGTCAATTTCCACCTAATTGATGTCGGTCTCTGTGTTTTTCTGTGAGTGATGATTTTTACCTGTGAGCTCATTTTAGATCATAACCTCTTCAAAATCAAGATTGCCCTACTCAAAATTATTTAGCCTCTTGAGCTAATCACTCTACATCACCTTCTCATTGAAAACTACATCATGGCTTCTACTAATTTTGTTAGTTTCTAAATTCCACAACCGGAATTTGAAATCTCCAAAACCATAACCAATGAAAGTGCACTGCATAGATTTAGCATCCAGCTTCTTTCTATTTTCTTTATCAATGTGCACAAAATTTTTAGAACCAAAAACTCTAAGAAATGAAAGATCTACCTTTTTACCTATCCAAGCCTCTTCTAGAATTCCACCATCCAGTGTAGTAGAAGGTCCTCTGTTAATCAGGTAAAGCACAGTATCTACAACTTTTACCCAAAATTGTAAGGTCAAACCACCATACAACCTCATACTTTGTGCATGCTCCATTATTGTTCTATTCATCCTTTCAACAACTCCATTTTGCTGAGGTGTCCTTGGAACCATCCTTTCCCTACGTATTTCACTCATAGAATAGTAACTATTGAATTTATTGCTATAGTACACACCACCATTGTCAAATCTAAGGCACTTCAATCTCAAACCTATTTCATTCTCAACCAAAACTTTCCATTTCTTAAATGTGTCAAAAAAATTAGATTTCCTCTTTATGCAATAAACCCATACCTTTCTTGTAGCATCATTAATGAAAGAAACATAATACTGTGATCCTCCAATAGAAGCTACCTGAGTTGGTCCCCACACGTCTGTGTGAACAAGCTCCAACTTGTGCTTCTTCTTTATTGACCCAATTTTGATAAACCTCACTTTCTTCTATTTCCCAAAAATACAATGCTCACAAAAATCTAGATCTATGCTTTTCAAATATGAAAGCTTACCTTTTGACTTAAGAACATTCATTCCATTTTCACTCATGTGACCAAGCCTACAGTGCCATAACTTTGCATCTACATCTAAAGTAGATAAAATAGAAGGAGAATAATCAGTAATACAAGTAGATAGATAAAGTGTACCTACTCTCTTACCTTTTACTAATGCAAGTGCACCCTTGGAAACCTTCCAAGATTCAGCTGTGAGAGTTACTGTGCAACCCTCATCACCCAACTTTCCTACAGAAATCATATTCCTCTTCAGGATGGGTACATGCATGACATCTTTCAACACCCATGTGTTGCCATTCTATAATTTCAGCTACACTTTTCCTTTTCCAACAATTTTACAAGGCTCAACATCCCCTAAATAAACTTTTCCAAAATCTCCATGGACATAATCATTGAAAAATTCTCTATTTGAGGTTGAATGGAAAGAGGCACCAGAATCTAAAACCCATGATTCTACTTTATTATCCAAAGAAAATGTAAGATCATCTTGTGCAACAATACCTACAACTTTTGCTTCTTTATACCTTCATGTTTATTTTCTTTCTTATCCTTCAACCAAAAATCTTTCTTTGCATGCCCTTTCTTTCCACAATTCCAGCAGGTTATTCTTCCATTTCTAGATTTGGATCTACTTCCCATCTTTGACCTTGATTTCCCTTGCTTGCTCTTCTCTCTTTGCATTCCCCTGCTTTCAACACTTAAAGCATTACCTGATGTTTCCCCTGTGCTTTTCCTATGAATTTATTCATTCAATATTACACTAACAACATCATCAACTTTCAAGATATTTAAAGTAGATGCAATATTACTAACTGCCATTACCAAACTATGCCAACTTCCAGGTAAAGAGCATAAGATTAAGAGATCCTTAATTTTATCATCAAAAACTATTTTGACTAAATTTAACTGATTTACTATTGTATGGAAATCATTAAGATGACTAGATACAGATCCACCTTCCTGCATTTGAAAATTATATAATTGCTTCATAAGATATATCTTATTCAAAGCTGAGGGTTTTTCATATAAATTTGCCAAAGTATCCATTAACTCTACCGTTGTCTTTTCCTGTGATAAGTTGGAAAACATAGAAGCTGATAGGCTCAACCTTATAGATCCAAGAGCCTTTCTATCAAGAACATTCCATTCTTCATCTTACATATCTGTGGACTTCCTTGAAACCCCACCCAATGGTAAATATAGATCTTTCTGATACAGATAATCTTCAATTTGCATCCTCCATAATTGATAATTCTTGCCATTAAATTTCTCCATTCTTAGTTTACTTTCTTTTGCCATTGCTTTGCTCCCACTCAATCAAAAACCCCTATGAGTGAATTTTATAATCAACAGACACTAACACACTCTGATACCAGTTTTTAGGATCTTAGAGTATAATTGATTACTTTTGTATAAGCAACTAAACACAAAATTGAATCCAGAAGTAATAAGTAACTAGAAATCAGAAACAACAAATAATAGGAGATACAAGAAACAACCAATCTTGTATTAAACTCTTCCATAAGGAAATACAATGAAGAAATCTCTTTCTCCTCACACCTCTCATATGTATATTAATTCTCCTTCAAGAGTTCTCTCTCTCTCTCTCTCTCTCTCTCTCTCTCTCTCTCTCTCTCTCTCTCTCTTTCTCTTTCTCTCTCTCTCTCTCTCTCTCTCTCTCTCTCTCTCTCTCTCTCTCTCTCTCTCTCTCTCTCTCTCTCTCTCTCTCTCTCTCTCTCTCTGTCAATTACAATCAAGTCAACTACTGAATTGTTCTTGTTGTACATGCTATGAGGATCTAACCCTACTATATAGTATAATACAACACTAGGGTTCATGAGCCATGCATTCACCACCCTTAGAACCACCTATTAAATCAAAGGCTCAAATTTGTTCTCTTAAAAATAGAAAAGTTGGAAATGCACAAAATTTGGTGTCGGTCTAAAGATGATTGATGCCGGTCGACCCCTAACTAATATCGGTCAACCCCTAACCGATGTCAGTTGGCTCTGATCGATGCTTGTTACTATGTAAGCCCAACAACCTCCACATAAGCTCATTGGTGAAGCTTTTAGCTCCACAACTCAACAATAGCCATTGCTCTTTAAAATACTTGGTAGGAACATGAGAGCATATGTGGAGGTAACAAATGGTTGAATCCTAAGCATTTGGTGTAGACAAAGCAATCAAAATGGATAAGTTAATGGTTTGAGTCATTACTTCCACAAAATTGACAACTACAGGTGTCCAAAGGATAGCTAGCAGTTAAAAAGAACATTTTCTAATTATCATCATGAGTTCCATCCCCCTTAGTGGTGTTATGTGTTAGCTTCTCTATTTTTAGTTTTTAACACTCATGGATGATCTTTGAGAGTAGTTCCTTATGCCACTCCTAAAGGTTTTACTCCACTTGTCACCATTCTCATGACTTGTTTTGGACAAGTAAACCTCTTGGCATGACATGGCTCACCCCATCTATCTCTCTCATGCATTTTTAATTTATCTTCATATTGATGATTCATGTCTTTATGCCTCTTAAACTTCTCTTCTCTACCTCTTCTTCAAAGTTATATAAATTGAGACATTTTGGCTATTGTACGGAGACCACATATTTGGTATGGAAAAGCCCTACTAAAATCACATTACACTTTGCTTTTAAACATTGAATACAAGACCAATTCTAAGTTTTATGAACTTATGTCTGAGTATGTGAGTGATGTATAGTGGATCCAAGTGATAGCATCATACTTACTCCCTTTATCCTTCGTGCTTGAATAAAGGTTTTGATGTTAACAAGTCCTGTGAAGTGTGTTAAATGCACTAAACTCCCTTTCAAGTATGCAATTATATCTATGGTGTGAAATATACCCTTTAGGTTAAGTATCTTGTTGGTTTTCTCAATAATGTTACCTTCACATTGAAACACTATGTTAAGATCTTTCAATTCATGAAATGAGTCTTATAAAGCATTGTTAGTTAGTAAAAGTGTGATAGTCAGTGGGATATATTCTTGGTGGATCACCTTTCTAGAATATTTTCTATTTTATGTAAAATCTTGACTCTTTTCATGAACAAGCATTAGATTAGGTGATAGACACTTAGAGAAGAGTTTAGGGATATAGCCATTTTCAAACCTAAAGACTCATCTCTATTACAAGTTCCCATAAACTTAAGGGATGATTCAATGTTGCATCACATTTAAGGAGCTTCATAGAATGTCATAGGGTACAAAATTTGATGACAATATTTCTAGCATGCCTAGTGGGATAGTTGGTCCTAATTATTTACATGTCAAAGTGAATGTTGGTCTTGATAAGTGCAAGGTTGTATAAGTATTTTAATCTAGCATTTGGTGACTCCAATAGGTGATAACCTCTGGTTATATAATAGGTTTTCCAAAGTATACTTCATGGTCCTTACTATATCATCTTCTATTAGGTTTTTCAATCAAGTCCCTCAGCCTAAAACTCCTCCTGAAGAATAACACCCTAAACCATTCCTAACCTTTAGAGATCCTGAACAAGAAGGTTTGGAAGAGGAAGAAGAGGAAGTTAAATAATTAGTAGATTAAGAGGAAGAAGAAATGGCTAGAAGACATCCTTTCTTATCCTTCAACACCAAAAATCTAATTAATCTTCTTAAATATGATCCAATTCCTTCTAATGCTACCAAAAGTCTCCCTAGTTTCAATGGAGAGGATCCTATT
Source organism: Torreya grandis (assembly GCA_037957365.1). Classification (NCBI taxonomy): domain Eukaryota; kingdom Viridiplantae; phylum Streptophyta; class Pinopsida; order Cupressales; family Taxaceae; genus Torreya; species Torreya grandis. The sequence continues at coordinate 26,703 of JARHVA010003126.1, read as the reverse complement.
ACCCCATCTGAGCATATCAGGGATATTTCAAAATTTTATAATTTCCATAATGTCACCCAAGTTAACATAGCTATTAGACTAATTGTCAAGTCTCTTAAGTGGAAGGCACTTGATTGGTATAGGACATTGGAATGTGGTTTTATTAATAATTGGGATGGATTTAGAGAGTTGTTGGTAAATAGGGTCAAAAATAAGAGTGACCATAATTCACTAATTCATTATCTGAATGTGATAAAGAGAGGTCCTAATGAATCCATGAGAGATTTCAATGAGAGATTTCAAAGAACATGGCATAGGTTACCACCTATTAAGAGGCCTCCTCCAAGCTTTGTATTCCCCACCTATCTTAAGGCTATTGGCACTGATGTAGCAATAATGTTACAATCAATGTAAGGATTTAATTTACTTGAGGCATATGATATAGCCACTGAAGCTTAAAATAGTTTGATACAAGTTGGGAAATTACCTCCAAGAGTATCCATGCCTTTATTGTCTCATAATTTAGTTGAAGCTACAAGCATAACACAAGTTCCCAATACCAATGTCAAAACTAAAATGACTCCCAATAATTTAGATGATGCTATACATAAGGATGATGTGATTCATTCCTTACAATCCTAGCTCAAGTGAGCACAAATGTATGAAAGTGTTCCACCCAATCCTTAATACTATCCTCAACAAGGCTATAGACATACATCCCAATACACTAACCAAGGAAGATTACAAGTTTAACAAGGTTTTAATATGCATCCCAACACCTATAATCTTGATTCTATTCCATCCACAAAGGTTGTTATTCTAGTCCACACTAATCTAGTTCAAGGAGAGGAACATTTGGATCATTGGGGGCAAATTCAAGGTGAGTTTATGCATAATGGTGGAGAAGTAAATCAAGATTTTATAGATCAATAAGGAGATATTCCTTATGTTACATCAAAATAAGTGAGTCTCAGGCAAAGATATGTTCAAGGAGAAGGTAACAACCAAAGTACTGGTTTTATGAACTTCTAAGTAGAAGATAATTATGTGTTGAATCAAAATATATCAATTGTAACCAACACAAGGGATAAAAAGAGGGAATTAGGAGATACTCTAGTAGCACAAGTGATTCCAAGTAGTGTCTCTCCAAGGTCACAAAGTGAAAGTACCAATGTAATATATCATACTAGTCACACTACTCCTCAAAGTTAGAATGTGAGCAAGCCTACCAAACCTCCAATAAAATAAGTTCAGTCTCCCTCATTGCCTTCAAGAGTACAAGAAAAGGTGATTTCTTCCCATTTAAAAATTATTTACTCTTTGAATAATATCAAGAAAAGAATTTTTCTTTGGGAAGTATTGTGTATGCTTGGCCAAAAGAAACTTCTACAAGAACAACTCTCAAGCATTCATGTAGCCGCTCAAGTTCCAAAACACAATGGTGCAGCCCTTACCAATACACCTAATTATTTCATAGAACCATCCATAAAATTTGAGAATCCTCCACCTTTTTACCTCACACTCATTATGGGAGACAAATTGGTTCACAATTGCATTGTGGACAGTGGGGCCAGTCCCATAGTTATGCCTAAAGTGGTTGTTGATAAATTGGGACTAAAATAGAAGCCTCATATTAAGGTTGTGTTATAGATTCATGGAACTCCAACCAATATGGTGGGGTTGGATAAAGGTTTGAAATTATTCTTACATTATTTTCCAATTTTCCCCATCCTATAAGAAATTATGGTGGTTGATCTTCCATCTCATTTTGTTATTTGCTTGTCAAGAGACTTCACAACTAATATTGGAGGGTATCTTGTAGCCGATTGGTATTTTATATCTTTTGTAACAAGATATGGAGCTAAAGTAACTATAATAACATATCCCTTGGTATGTTTCCACATTGAACCATATGTGGAGACAAGTTCAAATCATAATTGTATGATTAGTGAGAAAGAAGAAGGTGCCATTAGTGGTGAAACATCCTTTCCCCTTGAAGGTATTTTTAACCTCTTTATTGATGAGTATGGTATTGAAGCTTATGAGAATGAACCCTATGGATTCATAGAAGAAACTAAATTAGGAGTATATTTTATGCATGAGAAGAACATTCCTATACCATCACTCATTAATGAGGATCATGAACTTAAAGGAATATGGGAAATGTTTTTTGATGGCTCTAAAATCAAGGTAGGGGTAGGAGCTAGTGTCATGTGTTTCTCCTTCAAAGAACAAGTATTATTCTTCATATAGATTCCATTTTAGTTGTACTTATAATGAAATAGAATATGAAGGCTTGGTTCATGGCCTCTAATGGGTAAAGAGAAAGGGAATCAATAACTTTAAGGTATATGGAGATAGTGAATTGATTATATATCAAGGGAAAACCAAGATACAATAAAAAACCCTTTGCTTAAATCCTATATACATAGGGTGTGGGATATAATTGAGGGATTTGATGCTTTCAATATCCAACATATACCAAGAGACTCAAATGAACATGTTGACAAGTTGGCTATGATAGGAGCACACTTTGATATAGTTGTTGATGTAAGTGAAAAGAAGGACCAACCTCAAATCAAAGTCATTGTGAGACCTTTTATTCTAGATAATGAAGTGTCTTGACAAGTGTTTGAGAGTGATAAACACATCATACACTTCATTCAAAATGAATCAAAATTTTATTCAAATTATCAAAAGAAGCTTCACAATCAATATGAAGAACAAGTTATCTAGCGAAAGACAAATAAGATACCAAAGGGGATAGTTAATTTGGAGAATGTGTTCAATGAAGATTATCAAAGAAGGAAGGAAAGGGTAAACATGTATACAAATGAAGATAACAATTAAAAGGTATTGATATTTAAGGACAAACTTTTGAAATTTTGTAAGATATGTTCTCTTTTCGATAGACAAACCTTCATTGAATTGTGTAAATAATTTCATGATATATTTGCTTAGGAATACAAGGATTTTAAAGGGTTTGATCCAAGTATATCTCATCAAACCATTGAGTTATAACCTAGAGATAAACCAATTAGGTAAAATTAAAGGCCTATCAATCCCAAGATAGAGGAACTAATGAAAAAAGAGCTCACCAAATTGATTTAGTCTAGGACTATTTTTCCTATCAAACACTCAATTTGGGTAGCTAATCTTGTACCTATTAGAAATAAAAGTGGAGAGATCAGACTTTGTGTGTAATTTAGGGATATAAATAGAGTTTCACTTAATGAGCATTACCCACTACCTTCCATGGAGTAGATTTTACAAGTGGTTTTAGGTTCTCAATGATTTTCACTACTTGATGTCTTTTTAGGTTATAACAAAATATTGGTGAATGAGGAGGATCAATTCAAGATATAATTTAACTCAAAATGGGGAACATTTACATATAAAAAAATTCCTTTTGGTTTGTCTAATCCTAGTGCTACTTTCAAAAGGGAAATGGACATGAACTTAAAGGTTTGATCAATAAGTTTTTGCTTGTACACCTTGATAATATAACTATGTTTTATAAGGATGATAATAACCACATGAAATATCTAAGGCAAGTCTTTGAGAAGTGTAGAGAGTTTAGAGTTTCTCTTAATCTATAAAAGTGTATATTTATTGTTCATGAAGGCAAATTATTGGGTCACATTGTGTTAAAAGAAATCTTGTCCATTGATACTAAAAGGATTGAAGCCATTATAGGCTTGTCTTTGCCTCTATACAAGAAAGTTTTGAAAAAGAAATTAGTCAAGATCAACTTTTTAAGAAGGTTTATTCTAGGATTTACTACTTTGGTGAAGCCTATTACAACCATACTCAAGAATAAAAAAGGTTTTTATTAGATAAAGGAAGGTAAGAATAGTTTTGAGGCAATCAAACAATCAATTACCCAATCTCCTACTCTCTTGAACCCAAAATTTTTCAAGGATTTCATACTCTACACTTTTTCTAACCTGGACATAATCTTAGTGATGCTTATGCAAAAGAACAATGAGGAAATTGAATAACCCATTACATTCTTTAGTCAAGAATTTGAAGATTATGAGTTCAAGTACACATTTATTGATAAGTAGGCTCTAGCTATGGTAAGAGGTTTGAAAAAGTTTAGGCACATGTTTTCAAATAACAAAATACATGTCATGGTCTCTCATTCTAGCACCAAAAAGTTCCCCCTAAGTAAAGACCTTGATGAGAAGAGAGTTGGGTGGATCACAAAGGTAATGGAGTATGATGTTGATATCAAGGTAGAAAACTTGGTAAGAGGAAAGGGGATATGTGAAAATCTAGCTTAAAATATTCAAGGGCCAAGGGAAGAAGTCTTGGTCAATCAAGCTCATCTCCAACTAGCTGGTCACATACTAATTCAATGTTAGACACAAGACATCATTGGTTTCCTCTAAAATGGTGATTTTACTAATGGTTTGAACATGTCAAAAAGAAGGTATTTTAGATTGAAAACTATTCCTTATTATCTTGTATATGGTATTCTCTTTCGAGAGGATGTGAATGGTGTGATACTAAGGTGTGTTGACAATGGTTGTTTGGCATCTTGCTATAAAAGTTTCACAATGGTATACATGGAGGTCATTTCTCCCCAAAAATAATAGCTACAAAGATAATGAGGGATAGATATTATTAGCCTAGCCTTTTCAAGGATTTCTACTCTTGGGTTAGGAGGTGTCTTCAATGTCCCTTCTTTGTAGATAAATAGAAACTTATAGCCCTTCCATTAAATCCTATCCAAGTAGACCAACCTTTCATGTAATGGGGCCTTGATTTCATTGGTGTGATCAACCCTCCATCAAGTGTTAGGCACAAATGGATATTGAATGCTACTAATTACTTCACAAGGTGTGTAGAGGCTATATCATTGAAGGAGGAAAATGAAAATGCAATCTTAGAGTTTTATGAGAGTATCACAACAAGATTTGGGGTTCCCTATACTATTATTTTTGATAATTCACTTAATTTCATAAGTGCTAAAACTTTTGAGTAGGCAAACAAGAATTAAGTTTACTTGAGTACCTCATCCAACTATTACCCTTAATGTAATTGATTGGATGAGTCTACTAATAATAATTTCATCAAGATCATCAAGAGGACATTAGAGAAAAATCAAATAGCATGGCACACCAAGTTAAAGACAATCGTATGGGATAACATGATTACTATTAAGAGATCAATTTGTAACTCTCCTTTTGTGCTTGTTTATGGGAGATAAGCTAGGTTATTTGTCTCTTAAGAGCTCCCTACTTTAGGACTTACACATCAATTAGAAATGCTTGAAAATTCTCCAATGGAAGTCAGATTGATAGAACTAATGTAATTATAAGAAGTAAGGGATAATGTACATAAGATCATGGAACACCACCAAGTACTTATGAAGAAATCCTTTGACAAAAGAGCAAGTAAAAGAGTGTTTAAGGAAGGTTACTTGGTTTAAAATGGGATGAAGATAGAGAAAAATTGGATAGACATACAACGTTTAATGCTTTATGGAGTGGCCCTTACATAATTAGCAAGTGCAAGTAAAGTAGCTTCTTGCAACTAACCAAGATGAATGGAGAATAATTTCCTATCCCTATGAATGGGATACATCTAAAGTTATGTTATTAGTCCTTTCAAGTCTATTTTGTAAATTGTAGCATAGGTCTGTGTGTGTGTGTTTAGTCTAGTTTTGGTTTGTTGTTGTGTTCCCTAAGTGTTTTGTAAGGTAGATGTATTTTCTTCCTTTTTTTATGTGTGTGTCTTTTCCCTTGTGTGTCTTGTGTAATGTCAAATTTTTTTGGTAAATCCAAGGTCTGTTCAAGTCATTTTGGGTGCCTATATGCATGACTCCATGGCTAATGGAGAGATTTAAGCAACTAGTCTTAGGCATACCAGGCATGCCATACCTAGGGATCACCAAGAATGTTGGTAAAATTTCACTTTCAAGCTTGCATCTTCAAATTTATTGAAGTACAATGTTCAAAATTTTTCTTTAGAAAGAGTATTTCTCATTTATCCTTAGAGAAATTATACCAAGTGTTATTTCTTTCAAAAAGTTTGGTTTCAGTCTTTTACTAAAGCCTATGCATAGTAATATTTTGGTTCTTTTGTTTTTTGACTAAGTGTTATCTTTTAAAAAGTATCAAATTATTTCAAAAAAAATTCCAAGTCAAACTTCTCAAAGGACACTTACAACTTCTTCGAAGGGCACTTTTCAAGTAGGATGCCCTAAATAAAAGTTCCAAATGGTATTTTCCTTTCAAATGGTCTAGTTTAAATTTTTTGAAGGGATTATTTCAATTTTTATAAAATTCATTTTCAACTTTTTGAAAGGTACTTACATTTTTTTAAGGGGCACTTGCATTTTTTAAGGATCATCTTCAATTTTCTGAAGGGTAGTTTACAACTTTTCCCAAGGATAAGTCTCTAAGAAGTTACCCTATGCATTTTTTTGAAATATATCTTTTCAAAGCCGGAGGGTACATTGAATTTTTTTTGAAGGGTACTTTTTCCTTCTAAACAGTCCAATTAAACTTTTCCAAAGGGTTATTTTATAGGAAAATGGACCAAAAAAAAATTCTAAGGGTACTTTGAAACTTTTCCAAAGGGTACCTTGCAACTAAAATGGTCCTCTGTAAAGTTTTTGAAGGGTATTTTTTGGGCAAGTGTCCTTTCTAGATGGTCCATTTCAAAAATTCCAACAAGGCAAACAAAAATTATGAAGGAATTCTTTCAAAAAGATAGCCTGAATGAATTCTTTTGCAAAAAAGTGTTGAGCCAAAAATTTTAAGGGAAAAAAGTGTCAAATTCTTGCAGAGAAAGTACCCAAAACAATTTACCTAAAGGTTAATTTTCTTGGGGAAGAGTCCTATATATTTTTTATAAAGGGTACCCCTCTGTAGTAAAGAGGAACAACCAAAAAGGCCTAAGGAAATGTTTAGGAAAATTGTTAGAGAATAGTCGTTGCTATTCGAACAAAGATGATGGCCCATAGAAATTCAATTTTAAATTATAGAGAATAAATATTAATATTCAAATAAATATGATGGCCTACATAAATTCAATTTTAAACTATGGATAATATCCATTTGTATTCAAAATATTGGGTGGGAACATGAGAGCAAGTGTGGACATAATAAATGGTTGAATCTCAAGCATTTGGTACATACAAAGAAGGCAAAAAGGATAGGTTGATGGTTCGAGTCATTTCTTCCAAAAAATTGACAACTACAAGTGTCTAAAGGATAGTTGATAGTTAGAAAGAACATTTTATAATTGTCATCATAGTTGCATCCCCCTGAATAGTGTTATGTGTCAGCTTCTCTATTTTTACTTTTGAACAATCATGGATGATCTTTGATAGAAGTAGTTTCTTGTGCCACTCCTAAAGGTTTTATGCCACTTGTCACAATTCTCATGACTTATTTTGGAAAATTAAACCTCTTGGTATGAAATGAATCACCCCATCCATCTCTCTCATGCATCTGTACCTAATCTTCATATTGATGACACATGTCCTTATGCCTCTTAAACTTTTCTTCTCTACATCTTCTTCAAAGTTCTATAAATTGAGACATTTTAGCTATTGTAGGGGGAACACATTTTTGGTATGGAAAAACCCTACTAAAATTACATTGCACTTTGATTTTTAAAATTGAATACAATACCAATTCTAAGTTTGTGAATTTTTGTCTAAGTATGTGAGTGATGTATAGTGGAGCCAAGTGATAGCATCATCTTTACTCCTTTTATCCTTCATGTTTGAACAAAGGTTTTGATTCTAATAGGTCATGTGAAGTGTGTTAAATGCACTAAAATCTCTTTAAAGTATGAAATTGTATCTATGGTGTGCAACCTACCCCTTAGGTCAAGTATCTTATTCATTGTCTCAATCATGTTACCTTCACATTGAAACACTATGTTAAGATATTTCAATGAATGGAATTAGTCTTAGAAAGCATTGTTACTTAGTAGAAGTGTGATAGTTAGTAGGATATATTCTTGGTGGGTCACTTCTCTATCATAGTTTCTATTTTATGTAAACTCTTGACTCTTTTCATGAACATTCATTAGATTAGGTGATAGACACTTATAGAAGAATTCAGGGAGCTATCCCTTTTCAATCCTAGAGACTCATCTCTCTTACAAGTTCCCAAAAACTTAAGGGATGATTTAATGTTTCATCAATTAAAGAAGATTCATAGAGCGTCCTAGGGTGTATAATTTGATGATAACAGTTCTTAAACGCTTGGTGGGATAGATGGTCCTAATTGTTTACATGTCAAGGTGAATGTTGGTCTTGACAAATCCAAGGTTGTAGAAGTGTTATTAATCTAGAATTTGGTGACTCCAAAAGGTGAGAACCTCTATTTTTAGATTAGTTTTTTCCAAAGTATACTTCATGGTCCTTACTAGATCATCTTCTAGTAGGCTTTTCAATCAAGTCCCTTATCCTCAAACTCCTCTTGAAGAACAACACCTTGAACCATTCGTAACCTTTAGAGATCCTAAACAAGAAGGTTTATAAGAGGAAGAAGAGGAGGTTGAATAAATGGTAGATCAAGAGGAAGAATAAATGGCTAGAATACATCCTTTCCCATCCTTCAACACCTAAAATCCAATTAACCTTTCTACGTATGATCTTATTCCTCCTACTGCTACTAAAAGTCTCCCTAATTTCAATGGAGAGGGTCTTATTACCCCATATAAGCATATTATGGATATTTAAAACTTTTACAATTTCCACAATATCACCGAAGGTAACATAGCTATTAGACTACTTTGCATGTCTCTAAAGGGGAAGGAATTTGATTGGTATAGGACATTGGAAGGTGGCTGTATTATTAATCGAGATGGCTTTGGAGAGTTGTTGGTAAATAGGTTCAAAAATAAGATTGACCATAATTTACTAATTCACCAGATGAATGTGATAAAGAGAGGTCCTAATGAATCCATGGGAGATTTCAATGAGATATTTTAAAGAACATGACATAGGTTGCCACCTATTATCAAGCCTCCTCTAAGCTTTATATTTCCCACATATCTTAAGGCTCTTGGTATTGATGTAGTAATAATTTTGCAATCAATGGATGAATTTAATTTACTCAAAGCATATGAGATAGCCATTAAAGCTGAAAATAGTTTGATACAAGCTAGGACATTACCTCCAAGAGTCTGCATGCCTTTGTTGTCTCATAATTCAATTAAATCCCCAAACATAGCACAAGTTACAAATACTAATTTAAAAACTAAACCAACTCCTAAGAATATATATGATGCTATAGATAAGGATAATATGATTCATTCCTTGCAAGCCCAGCTCAAGAAAGCATAAATGTATGCAAGTACTCCACCCATTCCTTAATACTAAACTCAACAAGGCTATAGACATCCACCCCAATAAAATAACCAAGTTAGAGGACAAGGTCAACAAGATTTCAATGGTTATCCCAACACCTATAATTGTAATTCCATTCCATCCACAAAGGTTGTTGTTCCAGTCCACACCAATCTAGTTCAAGGAGAGGAACATTTGAATCATTGGGGGCAATCTCAAGGTCAGTTTATGCATAATGGTGGAAAAGGTAATCAAGATTTGGTAGTTCAAGGAGTTAATCCTTATGTTACATTAGAATAAGTAAATCTCATGTAAAGAGATGTTTAAGGAGAAAGTAGCAGCTAAAGTACTAGTTTTATGAACTTCTAAGTAAAAGACAATTATTTGTTGAATCAAAATGCATCAGTTACAAACAATAGAAGAGATAAAAAGAGGGATTTAGGAAAATTTATAGTAGCACAAGTGATTCATAGTAGTGTCTCTTCAAGGTCACGAAGTGAAAATACCAATGTAATAGATCCTACTAGTCACACTACTCCTCAAGGTTAGAATGTGAGAAAGCTTACCAAACCACCAATACAACAAGTTAAAGCTCCCTCATTACCTTCAAAAGTGAAAGAAAAGGTGATTTATTCCCCTTTAAAAATTATTAACTCTTTTAATAACACCAAGACAAACATTTATCTTAGGGAAGTATTGCATATGCCTTGCCAAAAGGAACTTCTACAAGAACAACTCTAAAGCATTCATGTAGATGCTCAAGTTATAAAACACAATGGTATAGCTCTTACCAACATGCCTAATTATTTACTAAAACCATCCCCAAAATCTAATAATCCACTAAATTTTTACCTCATACACATTGTGAGAGACAAATTAGTTCATAATTGCATTGTGGATAGTGGGGCTAGTATCATAGTTGTGCCTAAAGTGGTTGCTGATAAATTTGGACTAAAATATGAGCCTCATAGTAAGGGTGTGTTAAAGCTTGATGGAAATCCAGCCAAGATGATGAGGTTGGTTAAATTTTTTAAATTCTTCTTACATGATTTTCCAAGTTTCCCCATCCTATAAGACATTGTGGTGGTTGATCTTTAATCTCATTTTGCTATTTACTTGTCAAGGGAATTCACAGCTAATATTAAAGGGTATATTGTATCTAATTGGTCTTTTCTAGATTTTATAACAATATATGAAGATAAATTAACTATAATAACATATCCCTTGGTAATTTTCCACATTTAACCATTTGTGGAGACAAGTTTAAATTAGAATTGTCATATTAGTGAGCAAGAAGAAGGTGCCATTAGTGGTGAAACATCCTTTCCCCTTAAAGTTATTTCTAACCTCTTTCTTGATGGGTATGGTATTGAAAATTATTAGCATGAACCCTATTCATTCATATAATAAACTAAATTAGGAATATATTGTATGCATGAGAAGAACATTTCTATACCATCACTCACTAATGAGGATCATGAACTTAAAGGAATATCAGAAATGTTTTTTGATGGCTCTAGAAGCAAGGTAGGGGTAGGAGCTGGTGTCATGTTGGTTTTTCCTTCAAATAACTAGTATTATTATTCATATATATTCCACTTTAGTTATACTTTTAATGTGATAGAGTATTAAGGCTTGGTTCATGACCTCTAATGGGTAAAGAGAAAGGAAATCAAGAACTTGAAGGTATATGTAGATAGTGAATTAACTATACATCATGTGAAAAACCAAGATAAAACCAAGAACCCTTTGATTAAATCCTATATGAATAAGGTGTGGGATCTAATTGAGGAATTTTATGCTTTTAGTATCTAACATATACCAAGAGACTCAAATGAACATTTTGACAGGTTGGCTGTGATAGGAGCACACTTTGATATAGTTGTTGATGTAAGTGAAGATAAGGACCAACCTCAAATAAAATTCATTATGAGACCTTATATTATAGATAATAAAGTGTCTTGGAAAGTGTTTGAGAGTGATAAACACATTGTACACTTCATTCAAAATGAATAAAAAATTTCTTTAAAGAATCAAAAGAAGCTTCACAATCAATATGAAGAACTAGTTATCTAGCTGAAGACAAACAAGATACCAAAAGGGCTAGTTACTTTAGAGAATGTTTTCAATGAAGATGATCAAATAAGGAAGGAAAGGGTAAGAATGCCTAGAAAGGAAGAGATCTATGAAAGGGTCTTGATATTTAAGGACAAACTTCTAAAAATTGGTAAGATATGTTCTCTTTTAGAAAGAAAATCCTTCATTAAATTGTTTTCATGATATATTTGCTTCGAAATACAAGGAATTGAAAGTGTATGATCCATTTATAGCTCATCACACCATTGATTTAGAACCTAGAGCTAAACTAGTTAGGCAAAATCAAAGGCCTATTAATCCCAAGATAGAAGAACTAATGAAAAAAGATCTCACCAAATTGATTGACTCTTGGATTTTTTTTCCTATCAAATACTCAATTTTGGTAAATAACATTGTACCTATTCAAAATAATAGTGGAGATATTATAATTTGTGTGGACTTTAGGGATATGAATAGAGTTTCACTCAAAGATCATTACCCGCTAAGTTCCATAGAACATATTTTACAAGTGGCTTCAAGTTCTCAATGCTTTTCACTACTTGATGGCTATTCAAGTTATAACCAAATATTGGTGAATGAGGATTATCAGTTCAAGATATAATTCACCATAAAATATGGAACATTTTCATATAAAAAGATGTGTTTTGGTTTGTCTAATGTTGGTGCTACCTTCCAAAGGGAAATGAGCATGGCCTTTAAAGGTTTGATCAATAAGTTTTTACTTGTATACCTTGATGATATAACTATGTTTTCCAAGGATGATAATGACCACATGAAGCATCTAAGGTAAGTCTTTGAGAAGTGTAGAGAGTTTGGAGTTTCTCTTAGTCCAAAAAAAATGTATCTTTGTTGTTCATGAAGGTAAATTATTGGGTCATATTATGTTAAAATAAGGCTTGTTTATAGATCCTTAAAGGATTAAAGCCATTCTAGGCTTGTCTTTGCCTCTACACAAGAAAGGTTTGCAAAGTTTTTTAGGCAAGATCAACTTTGTAAAAAGGTTTATTATAGGATTTACTACTTTGGTGAAGCCTATTATAACTATGCTCAAGAATAAAAAAGCTTTTGCTTGGATAAAGGAAGGTAAGAATAGTTTTGAGGCAATCAAAAAATCAATTACCCAATCTCCTAATCTCTTGATCCCAAACTTTGTCAAGGATTTCCTACTCTACAATTTTTCTAACATTGACACAATCTTAGCTATGCTTATGTAAAATAATGATGAGGAAATTAAACAACCCATTGCATTATTTAGTCAAGGATTGGTATATTATGAGTTCAAATACATTTTTTTTGAGAATCAAGCTTTAGCTTTAATAAGAGGTTTGAAAAGGTTTCGGCACATGTTTTCAAATAACAAACTACATGGCATGGTCTCTCATTCTAGCACCAAATAGTTCTTCCTAAGCAAAGAACTCAATGAGAAGAGAGATGGGTGGATCTCAAAGGTAAGTGAGTATGATGTTGATATCAAGGTTAAAAACTTGGTAAGAGGAAAGGGGCTATGTGAATATCTAGCTTAAAGTCTTCAAGGGCCAAGGGAAGAAGCCTTGGTCAATCAAATTCATCCCCAACCAACTGGTCACATACTAATTCAAAGTTGGACACAAAACATAATTGGTTATCTCCAAAATGGTTACTTTCCTAATGGTTTTTACAAGTCACAAAAAATGAATTTTAGATTGCAAACTATTCCTTATTATCTTGTAGATGGTATTCTCTTTCAGAAGGATGTGAATGGTGTGATACTAAGGTGTGTTAACAATGATCATTTTGGAATCTTGTTGAAAAAATTTCATAATGGTGTAGATGGAGGTCATTTCTCCCAAAAAAATAGCTTCAAAGATAATGAAGGCTATATATTAATGACCTATCCTTTCCAAGGATTTCTACTCTTGGCTTAGGAGGTGTCCTCAATGTCCCTTCTTTGTAGGCAAACAAAAACTTGCAGCCCTTCCATTAAATCATATCCAAGTAGACTATCCTTTCATTCAATGGGGCCTTGATTTAAATAATGTGAGCAACTCTCCATCAAGTTCTAGACACAAATGGATATTGACTTCTATTGATTAATTCACAAGGTGGGTAGAGGTTGTTGTATTAAAGAAGGCAAATGAAAATGCAATCTTAGAGTTTTATGAGAGTATCACAACAATATTTTGGGTTTCATATACTATAATTTTTGATAATTCACTTGATTTTATTAGTGCTAAAACTTTTGAGTAGTCAAACAAGAATGGAGTTTACTTGAGTACCTCATCCAACTATTACCCTTAAGGTAATGGATTGGCTGAGTCTACTAACAAGAATCTCATCAAGATCATCAAGAGGACATGGGAGAATAATCAAAGAGCATGGCACACCAATTTTAATACAACATTATGGGTTGATAGTATTACTCCTAAGAGATCAATTGGTAACTCTCATTTTGTGCTTGTTTATGGGAGAGAAGTTAGGTTGTGTGTCTCTTAAAAGCTCTCTACTCTAAGACTTGCACATCAGATAGAAATGTTTGAAGATGCTCCAATGGAAGTCAAATTGACCAAAAAAATGAAATTAGAATAAGCAAGGGATAACTCACATAATATTTTGGAACACCACCAAGTACTCATGAAGAAATACTTTGATAAAAGATCAAGTACAAGAGTGTTCAAGGAAGGTGATTTGGTTTTGAAATAGGATAAGGATAGATAAAAACTAGTTAGGCATACAAAGTTTGATGCTTTGTGGAGTGGCCCTTACATCATTATCAAGTGCAAGAAAATAAAATCATTTCAGTTGACCAAGATGAGTGGAGAATAATTGCCTATCCATATGAATGGGATACATCTAAAGTTCTGATATTAGTCCTTGTAGGTCTATTTTGTAAATAGTAGCATAGGTGTGTGTGTTCATTATAGTTTTGGTTTGTTGTTGTGTTCCCTAAGTGTTTTGTAATGTAGATGTATTTTATTCCTTTTATTTGGAGTGTATCTTTGCCCTTATGTGTCTTTTGTAATATCAATTATCTTATGGTAAATCTAAAGTCTGTTCAAGTCATTTTGGGTGCCTATATGTGTGACTCCATGCCCAATAAGGAGATTTAGGCAACTGGACTTAGGCATAGAAGGCATGCCATACCTAGGGATCACCAAGAATGTTGGTCAACTTTCACTTCCAAGATTTCATATTCAAATTTAGCTAAGTATAGTATTTATAAATTTCCTTCAGAAAGTGTATTTCTCATTGAGGCTCAGTGAAAAAGTACCAAGTGTTATTTCTTTCAAAAAGTTTGGTTTTAGTCTTTTACTAAAGCTTGTGTATAGTAATCTTTTAGGTTTTCTTTTTTTTTTTTTGACTAAGTTTTATCTTTCAAAAATTATCAAATTATTTGAAACAATTTTTTTAAGACAAATTTCCTAAAGGACACATGCAACTTCTCTGAAGCGCATTTTTCAAGTAGGATGCTCTAAACAAAAAGTTTGAATGGTATTTTCCTTTCAAATGGTCGAGTTCAAATTTTATGAAGGGATCATTTCAATTTTTTTGAAATTCATTTTCAGATTTTTGAAAGGTACTTATATTTTTCAAAGGGGCACTTGCATTTTTGAAGGATCATCTTCAATTTTATGAAGGGTACTTTATAAATTTTCCTAAGGATAAGTCTCTAAGAAGTTACCCTATGCATTTTTCCAAAAGATATCTTGTCAAATCCAAAGGGTACTTTGAAACTATTTTGATGGGTACTTTTCCTTTTTTATGGTCTATTTCAACTTTTCTAAAGGGTTATTTTGCAAGAAAATGCACCACATAAAAATTACAAAGGGTACTTTGTAAATTTTTTAAAGGGTACCTTGCAGCTGAAATGGTCCTCTGTAAAGTTTTTGAAGGGTATTTTTTGGGAAAGTGTATTTTCTAGATGGTCCATTTAACAAATTCCAAAGGTCCAAACAAAAATTTTAGAGGAATTCTTTCAAAAAAATAGCCTAAATGAATTATTTTGGAAAAAAGTGTTGAGACAAAAAGTTTGAAGGAAAAAAGTGTTGAATTCTTGCAAAGAAAGTGCCTGAAATAATTTCCCTAAAGGGTACTTTTCTCAAGGAAGTGTCCTCCATATTTTTTTATTAATGGTACCCCTTCTTAGCGAAGAGGACCAAACAAAAAGTCTAAAGGAAATGTTTAGTAAAATTATCTGAGAATAGTCATTGCTATTCAAACAAAGATGACGGCCCATAGAAGGCTAATTTTAAACTATAGAGAATATCCATTGATATTCAAATAAAGATGATAGCCTATATAAAGTAAATTTTAAACTATGGAGAATAGCCATTTCTATTTAAAATACTTGGTGGGAACATGAGAGCAGTTGTGAAGGTAAAAAATGGTTGAATCCTAGCATTTGGTGTAGATAAAGTAAGAAAAATAGATAGGTTGATGGTTTGAGTGATTTCTTCCATAAAACCAACAACTACAAGTGTCCAAAAGATAACTATAATTTATAAAGAACATTTTATAACTATCGTTATGATTTTCATCCCCCTCAGTGGTGTTATGTTTTAGATTCTCTATTTTCAATTTTGAGCACTTATGGCTGATCTTCGATAAAAGTAGTTTCTTATGCCACTACTATAGGCTTTATGCCACTTGTCACCATTCTCATGACTTGTTTTGGAAAATTAAACCTCCTGGTATAACATGGCTCACCACATACATCTATCTCATGCATCTATAATTGATCTTCATATTAATGACACATGTCCTTATGCCTCCTAAACTTCTCTTCTCTACCTCTTCTTCAAAGTTCTATAAATTGAGACATTTTGGCTATTGTAGAGGGACCACATTTTTGGTATGGCAAAGCCCTACTAAAATGACATTATACTTTTCTTTTAAACATTGAATACAAGACCAATTTTGAGTTTGTGAACTTCTATCTGAGTATGTGAGTGATGTATAGTGGATTCAAGTGATAGCATCATACTTACTCCCTTTATCCTTCATGTTTAAACAAAGGTTCTGATGTTAACAGGTCATGTGAAATGTGTTAAATGCACTAAACTCTTTTTCAAGTATACAATTGTATATATGGTGTGTAATATGCCCCTTAGGTCAAGTATCTTGTTGATTATCTCAAGCATGTTACCTTCACATTGAAACATTATGTTAAGATCTTTCAATGCATAGAACTAGTCTTAGAAAACATTGTTACTTAGTAGAAGTATGATAATCAATGGGATATATTCTTGGTGGATCACCTCTCTAGCATAGTTTCTATTTTATGTAAGCTCTTGACTGCATTAGATAAGGTGATAGACACTTATAGAATAATTTATGGATCTAGCCATTTTCAATCCTAGATACTTATCTCTCTTACAAGTTCCCACAAACTTGAGGGATGATTCAATGTTACATCAAATTAAAGGAGATTCATAGAATGTCCTAGGGTGCACAATTTGATGAAAATAGTTCCCATTATCGCAAAACATTTAAATTATTTTAAATAGGTATAATATGTCATAATGAGCCTCTCCACTAAATTTTGTGATTAGATCCTACATATTTTGGCTTGTAGGCCCATTTTGGCAAAAGCTAGTGACACATATCTGTTTGATCAAAATTACAACTATTTTATCTCTCCTTGCTTTGGTTTGAGATAAAATAAGGTGATTTTTTTTTAAATTCTCATATATCTTCTCCTTTCATGATTCCACTTTTCATTTATTTTCCTTCAACCTCATTCTACCATGTATGGCTTAACCTCAAGGAAAATCCAGGGATGCTTGTGTTGTTAGTGATGTAGCTGATGGATATGAGGTTTATGGATATATATTTCATTTTTTGAAAAAAATTATCATGATGATGATGATGATATAATTCCACTTATTCTCCTTAAGAATCTTCTTGGAACATGAAATCCTGTAGAAATCATTGAATGCCTTCATTGAACAAATGTCAATATTGAAGGCCTTCAACCACTTCATTCCTCTAGTCATACATCACTTTTATTTTCCAAGGATTTTCCCCTATGATAGGGATAAAATATGGAAACATTTTTATTCATCAAATATCCTTGAAAAAAATTTATTTGGCATCAACAAAAGGG
This sequence comes from Torreya grandis, assembly GCA_037957365.1. Classification (NCBI taxonomy): domain Eukaryota; kingdom Viridiplantae; phylum Streptophyta; class Pinopsida; order Cupressales; family Taxaceae; genus Torreya; species Torreya grandis. Next base: position 9,226 of record JARHVA010003126.1, on the reverse strand, counting down.
CCAAGGACCTCTATTTTGGTGTTTTAGGGAAACTGTCCTTTACACAGAGCTCTTCAAACTTGAGCATGGTTTCTTAAACCTAGAAATATCTCTAATGGTATTTGTTCTTAGGAGGTCAATCAAAATCTAATAAAACCTCATATATGTGCCCAAACACACTTCAACATTCATTTCTACCTTCTAAGCTATTAATGACTGTAGGAGGCTTATAGCCTTTTCTTTGCCATTTTTCTTTGTTTTGGTCAAACTAGAAACTATTTTGAATATGTAATCACCTTTTAATCCATCCTATACCTCCTTTGATTTTTTTTTTTAAAGTTTCATGTTTAGATTCAACTCCAAGACCTTACTTCCTTCATTCAGCTCCCCTCAATTAGACTTAATTGCCCTATTCCAGACCCTCAACCACCAAATATGTACTGTACAAACTCTAATCAAACCAATAAATATTGAATAAATTATATCACATTTAAAAAAATTATATTAAAAAAATTGGAAAATTTTGAGTGTTAAAACTCTTGAAATCTTCAAAACCCTAGTTTAGGGCTTCTCTCATGCTCTTTATGAGAACCTGTTTTGGAATGAGGGGGTTAAAATGAGTTATATACCTCACCTAGATCTATTTTTTGATTAATTGGATAGGTATAAATTTTTAATACCTGGGATATTTTATAAAAAACAAAAAAATGTCACCAAGATCCTGAAAAAAAAATAACAAAATAGTGCCAGCTTGCTGCCTTATTTTTGCTTTGATGATGGTTCTTGAGTTCTAGGACTGAACTAGGGAAACTGAGAGGTTTTTCTAGATCATCCATACCCAAAACTATAATAAAAATTTTAGTTCCTAAATCCCAAGTAAAATACTATTTTCACCCCCTTCTCATCTGGTATTCTAGGCCTCTCTTGGCTCTCTAAGCCTAGAAAACTAAAAAATGGATTTTTTATCCTTTTCATGTATGAAAACTCTTGGAACAAGTTTGATTCACCTTTATGAATCTACCATGATGTCCCATGAAAAATTTTAGACCTTTAATTTATATATTTATGTGTGAAGATCATTTAACACTCAAATCCTGTAGAATACGCTAAGTGATCACAGTGAACAAAAGTGGAGATTGGAGGCCCTCAAACAATACTCTCCTCTATTCACACACCCTATTCATTTTTCAAGGATATTAACCTATGATAGGTATATAATATTAATTTATTTGGATTGATCAAAACCCTTTGTGACATCACCATTTGGCATCAATAAAAAGTGCTCATGCCTCTATTTTTGTGTTTTTGGGAAATTATCCCTAACATAGTCATTCAACTTTGAAGATGTTTTATTCCAACTTTCGTGGCACTTTTGGACTCAAAAAATGATTCCCATGGTATATTATATCTTAAAAAATCATATTATCTTTATTTTGAACCCACTAAAGGAAAGGAAAACTTATATAGTTGATAAACTTGCATATAACTCCATTGGAGCTCCAATTAACAACTTGACAGTTTGGCCTATAAAGGCTTAAATGAGATACTAAGGATTTATAAGAAAGATAACTTTTTTAAGTTGATTCATCATAAGTATTATGAGGTACATTATCCCTCTAACATATTTTTCACTCTTAAACTGACCAAATGACCATTTCACAAGGATATCAAGGAAAACCTATTTTATGCCATAAGTACCTTCCTAAAATGAATTAGTTGATGAAACCAATTGGAATAGGTCCTAGTTAACCCTGAAATTAATATTATATTCACACACCTTATTCCATTTTCAAGTCTATTTCTCATTTAATTATGAAGTGAAGAAATAAGGGAAAACCTGAGCCCCATTTGGATGAGTAGGCCATCTAGACACCCCTAAATTGTTAGCGATTGTTCATAAATATGGAGAGATGAACCAAAAAATAATTAAAAAAAATTTAAGGCCATGTATGTCCCTATTAATTCCCAAAATATTCTGTCCTAACTCTCTCTCTCTCTCTCTTCTAAGGCTCTCCTAGAGCTATCCCAAACTACCCAAAATGGTTTTTCCTTAGCATCAAGAACTAAAAGTATACCTATGATATAAAAAACTCAAGAAATATTTTTTAGGCTGTAAATTAAATTTCCTTCCTTATATAAACCTTTTTAAATACTTGGACCTCCATTAATGGTGGAAAACCCGTCTCATGCCTAGTTTGTAGCCAATAGGTTTTTCTTGCCTCTATTGGTTTATATATTGAAATATGATTTTATGGGACTATGATGGGATATTATGGACCCCATGGATGAATTAATATGATATATAATCCAATTCATAAATCAAATCCTCCAAAAACCTATTCTACTAAAGCTCCAAAATGCTCCAAACTACATCCTTTTGCTCCCAAAGTCCTTCCCTCCACTCTAAATGATCTAAAATGAACTTTAACATGTATAAAAGGGTGAAAATAACCATATAGAGATGGGAATAAGCCAAAACAAATTTTATTTCTTCAAAAAGTCACTTTTTCACTTGAAATTTCTATTTTGAGGACACTTAAGTCATCTAATGCACTTTTGGGTTTCTTTTGAGCATAATAACTTATATAGGCCTCATTTTTGGCTCATTATAATATTTTAGACTTTGTGTAATCCTCTTTCATTCCCATGGATTCTCAAAAACCATAGAAACCTATTGGATCCTTCACTTGTAGTTCTAAACCTATTTTCAGGCCTTTTCCTCAAAATCATCAAAATCGCCTTAAAAATTTCTTAAAGTTTTCAAAAGATTAAAAGTAACATGTGGTAGGGTCATGAGGTTTGTCTCCTTATTCCACCATTGGATCACTCACTCAACTATAACTCTACTTAGTTTCTCACACCACACTAGGACCTCCCAAAATACTACACTACATCATCAATTCAAGACCACAAATGGACTAGTCATGGGGTAGAAGGTTACTAAAAGGTCTAAGAGAGTTTCATGATCCATATAGGAAAATTTTTCATATGTAAGCCAATTTTGGATAACATTTTTATTGACCTCCTAATATTGCATGCATGTTATGTAATAGATTAGTTGCCTTATCTGATCGATTGGGTATACGGGGTCACAAGTCTTTCTTTCAAAACTAATATGAAACTGATACAAGGTTGTCCCTTTCTGAAAACCTCCTTTTGAAACAATAAGGACAACAATAAATGAAAACAACAATATGCCCAAGGCACTGAGGGAAGGGAAACACAAAACTAAAAATATGTGCACAAGGCACTTAGGTAAGGGAAACACACAAGCTTCTATATATAACTAACCTAAAGATTTATCCTTCTCCTAGATTGAAAGGAAAGGTTCTTAGATCACTCCCTTCATGAAGAGGAACATGATTAAAGGAACTCTACTTGTGAAACCATATACTTTATTAATCATGTCTCTCGTGAGGGTTAATTGGAATAAACATGTCCCCAATGTAGAAGTACTCTTGAGATGACACATAACTGATCCTATGATGATATTCAATGTGAAAAATGTCTTATGAGAAGGTCTCAAACTTATTTGGGAGAGTGACTTCTGTCTCTCCACTTGGTATCTCTTTAAAGATAAGAGAGCATTGTAATGTATTTATGACTGCAACCTTGGATTTAAAGATCTCATTAGGCTCACACTTTGTCTTGGTAGTCATTTGATCAATTTCTTGTCTTGGGAATGAAGGTTGGGTGTCCATGTTTACATAAAAGGACACTAGATTGTTCCAAAAAGCAACTTCCTCTTGGTCACTTGGGACAATGCCAACCTTAACACCATTCTTTCTCTTCTCAACATGGAAAAATCCACATGGAAGCTCACCAACCCATCTAGGGTTAAAAATTTCATATTCTTATGGTTTTAGATCTGACCACTCTCCTTTGTTATTGAAAACATTAGTACTACCTTAAATGGACAATTCATCTTGAGACCAATCAGCTTCTATAAAATGATTTACATGTTCATTTTCATGATTTAGAGGAAATATAAATTGGTTTAGAACCTATACTTAGTCCATGAATTCATGGTAAAACTATTTCCATACTTCATTTTGATCACCTTTTTAATCTATGTATAATATAAATTCATTAGTCCACTCAAGGTCTCCACTATATTCATCTTGAGGATTTTCCTCTTCAAGCTCTAGTTCATTAGTGTCAAATCCATGCCAATAAGGCTAGTCCAAACATAATTTTTATTCTTTTGAATGAAGTGGGCTACCTATCAATATGTTTTCCTCATACACACTTACCTCATGTTATTGAGAATCACTTGAGACTATAAGCTCTTCATCTATCCTTTGTAAAATAGGTTCTTTCTCTAAGAGGGAGATGGTGGGAGGGTGAAAAAGTTCACCTTACTTGCAGCTTAAGAGAGTATCCTTCCAACTAGGTACCTTGAATGGTCTATTTTGTGTATTTTTAGGGAGGTAGAAAGAGTCTTTAAACTATTTTAGGGAAAACTCATTGAGCTGAGCTAACACCTCTTTGTTATTTTCTTCAACCGCTAACTCCTTCTCTTGAACTAGTTCTTGGGGCACCACAACTGACACCTCTTCCTTATTCTCTATTCCTTTTTGAACTAGTTTATATTATGTAAATATGTAGGTAACAACCACCTTTTATTCCTTTGAACAAGTATAGGAGAGGGTGGTTTCACAAGAGAGGGCATGACATAATCAGAGTCAAAGGTGTGGGAGGAGATCCATGATGGATTGTTTCAAAATTTTTAGTGGGAATGAGCATAAGGGTGGGAGAGGATAAACTAATTAGTTTGGGTTTGACATACTCATCCTCCCAATTATTCAACATCTCCTCTATCGAGAGTGTTCATTCCTTCATCTCTTCCTTCTCAATGTGTGGATAGTTACCTTCTTCAATAGATGTCCATACACTCCAAAGATTATGCAATAATATCCTTATCCCCTCCATGACATGAATGTGGAATTAATTTCCAAGTCCAACCTCATTGATTTTCATTATTATTCTCCCTTTGTCTAGTATTGTTTATTTGATACTTGACAAGGTTGACTAGGGGGCTGATTTGAAACCCTTGGAGGTTGAGATTGAGGATATTGGAGGGGAGAGGGCACATAACACTAATTTTACTGAGTTTATTGATCTTCATAAGATATCAACACACTTTTTGAATTTTGGACCATGCTTTTGAACCACACCTTGTTCTCCCTCTCAAAAACTACCCATTGCTCATCCTCACAAATTGACCACATGTTCTTGACCAATTAAAGAGAAGTCCTTGCCTCTTTTATAACATGAATAAGGATGACTGAATAAAGTTCTAAACCCCTACCAATATCCCTTATCAACTTAATATAATTTGATAATGCTTTCTTGAATCCTGATAAAGATGTAACAGGACAAACATAGTCTTGATAAGCGGAATTAGAGGACTGATTTGAATGCATAAGAGGCTCATCTTGGTCATACAAAATGGTGGGAGGAGTGTAAATTCCATGATAGGGCTGATAGGTTGTTTGAGGGCCACTTGGGGGGAACACATAAATATTTTTAGCCTAATAAGTATGATGTTAAGGTAAATAATATGCATATTGATCAAAAGATGGTTGATTATACATACCAAATAATGATGATTATGCACTTGGGCTACTCATACCAATTGATTAATACTTGGAATTTCCATTGTTGTTTTTACACATGCCTCCAAAGGTTGATTGGATGAAGAGAACACTAAAACTCTTCACTTAGTGAATAATGTAGTCCCACTAGGCATGACAAAAACCATTGTATCATAGAATTGCACCCTTATGGGAGATATTTTTAGGATCACTCACTCTAAAATAAAATATTGGATCAACCTTAGGTTATGGTTATTTTTTAGTGAGGTTAAACCTCTGGATAAGGTCGAATTCCTCTTGGTAGATCACCTAAACTAATGTTTCTACTTGGAAAAGAGGTAGAGAGGGGGTATAAGGTAACTAAGATAGCTAAATGGGTGATACACCAGATTTATTGACACTCACATAATCATGAAATAAACACTAATTTAACATAATATTATTCTTTCTCACACAACCTCACAAACTAGCTAATTTGCATGTGTTTCATAAACTAGGCTCACCAAACAATACATGAAGCAAAGAAGAATTTCAAAATTCACTCCAAGCATCCATTAATGGTAGAAAGTGCTCAAGTTCAGACCTATAACTAACTTGAAAACACCTAAAAATAGGAAAGAAAGAAGGACACTAGACATGGAAGAACACTTGTTCCTAAGGCCATCATGCACAGGCTTTCTAAGCATAATTTAGAGGCAAGAGATAGGTAAAAATTGATCTCTATTACTTAAAAAAGTCTTTTTTACAAATTTTGATAGGGTTTCTCCTTGTCAAATGAGAATATATTAATAAAATGATGCAAAAATGGAAGATATAAGAGAAAATGGGAAGAGAGAGAGAGAAGAGAAAAATAAACAAAATTCAATAAATGAGATCCAACCACCCTCCATAGATTCTCACCCACATTTAGGTTAGTTAGAAATAATCCTTCTTAAAAAAATTAACCTTCATTAAATTTAATAATATTCAAAACCTTTCATTGGTTGAAACACATTAGAAGATAGAAACTTGTTGAAGATAATGATGTCATGATCCACTAAGAAGGAAAAGTCTTCAAAGACTTTGAAAATGTATTGAATTCTCCACTTGTACTCTCCAACCTCCAAATGACTCTCCCATAGAATTCTATGTGACACTCCACTTGTTCTTCTAGAAGATGTTAGGAAAAAGGTTAGCTAACTTGGAATTTTATGCTTAACTGACCATGGAGGTTATCTATCATGTTTGATTTTGAGGTTCTTTTCTATTTTCAAATTGACTTTGATCCTCCAACCTAAAATAAACTCCATGACACCTGCAACTCCCATAAACCCCATTGATGGAGGTCACAAGCTTGAGACACGCTCAACCAACTACCCTAAAAATTGCTCCTAAGGCCATTTGGCACCCTAAAGAACACTTTTGGACATGTAAAAGACTTCTATACATTCATGGCATGTTTATGATGAATAAAATGAATATTTGGAAAACCTTCAATACCTGCAACAATGTACAAATATGTCAAAAACTAGGGGTTTAACCCTATTACTAAGTATAAAATGATGGAAACACTTTCTAAGAGCTCTAAATTCCATGAAATAATGTTTTATGTCCTATTAGACTCATTTCATGGTTTTATACCATTTCTTTCTTTGAAAACCTGCAAAAATATACACTTTTGAACCATTTGGGCCTCTTAGACACCCAAAAATGCTATATTATTATGTAATATAGGTTGGTAAAGATATATATGGAGTCCTATAAACATTATAGGTTGTTTCCAAGTAATTATAGGCCATTCGATGGACCTATGAGTCCAAAAACACAAAACTAGTCAAAAAGTTCCATTGCAAGCTTAAGCAAGTTCAATTTCAAGATGATTTTTCATATAGTGAAGACACCAATTACACCAATTCTTACCATATATATATGTTACATATACCCCTTCAACACCCTTAAAAATATTGGGCTTCCATGAAAAAGGTGTGAAAAGATACACACATAAAGATGATTGCTTACAGGGTTTGGAAGCATTTTGGACATGCTTACACTCTTAATGATTATTCATAAAACTCAAGACCTTAACTAACATAAATACACAATAAATTTAAATTATATATGTTTACTCAAAACATACAATAATAACTTATCCCAACTCTTTATGGTATGAAATAAATGAGCATCTAAAGATAGGCTAAAACTAGGTGTCTTAGGCCTAAAAAGCATCAATTTCTCCAAATGACTAATTTGACATTTCCCACTGATATTAATTTATTTTAAAAAATATTCATGACATAAAAAAAAATCTCATAACACCTCTCTAAATTATCAAAACTTAACTTTTCCTTTTTTGCCTTTGAGACTGCCTATGAGGATTTGATCCTACCTTCAGATCTTGCATAAAGTTTAGAGTGTGAACACTCTTTAAAGGTGTTTAATAGGATTAAAAAAATATTAAAATTATTTTAAAACATTCCCATAATCTATTAAAATTCAAACACACCTTAAATATCTAAAAAGTGTGCTTGCATGAATAGTGACCATTATGAGACATAAGGTGGACTATGTATAAACAACAAGAACTTACACTAATCACATGACCCTCATAAGATTATTTATGGATATAATAGGTCATTATGACAAATATTAGCAAGTTTAAATTCATTTTGATGTGTATTTTTTCATGTAGACCCTTTTTACCAAAAGTTACCTTAAGTTGCCTACATGTTTCCTTCATGCCAAAACTTGTCTTTCTTCAAACTTATTCATGAAAAACTTGAATTTGATAACTAAAATAGAAAAATATAGGTTTATAATATCATATTATACCATTATAATACCTATCCAATGCCTAAACTACTTCTTGGCATCCAAAACTGACAAAAAATTCATTTGGTCTCCAATGGCTACCTTCTTGAGTGCCTATAGACTATGTAAGAACAACAAGAATTTTCACTCTTTTTAGGACCTTTATGATGTCATGGTATGTTTTTTATGTCATTTATACCATATTTACCAAATTTTTTTCTTTGAATTAACCTATAGATGCCCTAAAATGACCAATTCCTCTAAGGCATGCTCCAATGTTGACTGCAATTTGACATAGGGTTGAATATACTAAAATAGAGATAGTTACCATTTTAAAAAAACTTTTAAATTATTTATAATAGGTATAATAGGTCATAATTATCGTATCCACCAAATTTTGTGATTAGATACTACATATTTTGGCCTGTAGGCCCATTGTGGCAAAAGTTAGTGACACGTGTCTGCTTGGTCAAAATTACAAGTGAGTTTTATTTATCCTTTCATTGTTTTGAGATAAAATAAGGTGAATATTATTTTAAATTCTCATGTATATTCTCATTTCATGATTTCACTCTTCATTGCTTTGCCTTCAACCTCATTCCACCATGTATGGCTTAAGCTCCTCAAGGAAAATCTATGGATGCCTATGTGCTCAATGATGTAGGTGATGGATATGAGGTGTATGGATGTAGATTTAATTGTTTAAAAAAAATCATTATTCTAATGATATCATACCCATTATTATCCTTAAGCATCTTCTTGGAACATGAAATCTTGTCTAAATCATTGAATGACTTCATTAAACAAATGTCAATATTGAAGGCCTTCAACCACTCCTTTCCTCTAGTCATACACCACTTTCC